>PVQB02000418.1:0-74783 GCA_002980475.2 Fusarium beomiforme | reverse complement strand
ATTACAAGGTATTATAAATTTTGGTAAATTATTAAGTTAATAAAAATTTCTTTTCCCTAAATTTAGTATAAAATACTTTTACCTAATTCATATAAAATCATCTTAACAGTAAAGTAGGGTCAGCAGATGTGCTTACAATCGCTCGCCGTATCATTATTCAACGTAGCTCATGAATATGTACAAAGTACCCAAGCAACTCATCGCCATCATTGCCAATCAGATCCTCGGCTTCTTCCACTCACTGGTCAAACTCACCAGCATACAGCAACTCTCCCCTCTTTCCGTTCATAGTATCCCACAGATCCCGTTCTTGAAGTTCAACCTCTCTCTTAGGCAATCCCGCCAACTCAACGGCCAGCTGCTCACGCTCCAATTGGACTATCCACAAATTAGCTCCTATCTCTCTACCAATTCTCAGAGTTGACCTAAACTTACCATGTAGGAATACAGCGGCTCGCTTGCCAGTGAACATCGCATGCGGCACATTTGTAATGTTATCCGTGTTCGCATCACCAATGGCATAAATACCAGGAACATTAGTGATCAAACCAAGAGAGTTGTTTGCCGGTAGTCTTCCATTAACAAGCTTAACGCCAGCTTTCTCTCCAACATCGGAGCGCTGTTCGTCAGGAAAGCTTGTCAAAAAGGCGGCCCTCTGAACAGGTGCACCCTCGGTAAACTCAACGCTGAAAAGATCATGCTCAGGCTCAGAAGGCAACCAGGGCTCTTTGTTCCCAGTGCTTCCATCTTCAATCCTCTTCACGGCCGTGATAGTCCTGTTATCAATCGTAACATTATGGAGTTTAAGATACTCCTTCCACTGGGGAAGATCCTTATCAGCAGCCTTTCTCGTCTCTTCATTGTCAGTCCCATTCACAAACGCAATAATATCCGTGTTCAGCGTGAGCATCTCGCGGACGTTACCGGCGACTTTGTTAAGTGGGCATAAAAGACCAAGGGACTGGTCAGCGTGCTCGTGGCCATCACACCACGGGCACCAGTAGATTCCTTTACCCCAGTTTTCCGCGATACCTGGGGTGGCAGGGAGGATGTCCTTGAGACCTGTTGCGAGGACGATTTTGCGGGCGGTGATCTCCTTGCTGGGCTGGCCAGGGTAGGTCACTGAGACGGAAAACCAGGTGTTGTTGCCAGGCTTGGGCTTTATGTCTGTTACCGTGGCGTTTTCCATTTTGACGGTGTTGTAATAGGACAACAGTCGACGGGCTTCGTAGCGGAAGAATGCAGGTTGAACGCCTAGGCACACTATTAATACAATTGATCAAAGTGCGGCGAGTGAGTGTTGCCTAGATTTCTCTCGCATAGAGATACTAATAGGGCAGAAATAAACCTAAACAGAAAGAGAAAAATAGAGAAAAAAAGTTTTATAAAATAAATATAAAATTTCATAATATAAATAAAATTTGATAAAATAAGAAAGGGAAATACATATACATACCGTCTGAGCCGATAACATCGTGCATATGCCTGGTAGGTCCATTCCTATACTCGCCAGAGTCGAGAAGAAGAACTTTCCTTCTCACTCTCGCAAGACCACTCAAGGCTGAGAGACCAGCAGGGCCACCGCCCACGACGATAGCATCATAGTCAGTCTTAGGGATCTCAAGCTTATTGTCTCTAGCAATGACACCTGCATTGCCGAGGGAAAAGAGAGTAGACAGGGTAAGGGTATTAAGGAACCGCATTTTGAAGACCAAGGTCTGGAAGGATGTACAGAGAAGGATGCTTGCTCACATTAGACAAGAGGGTAATTCAAGGCTATTATATAGAAAAACTAATGTCTAATTGACTTGATTCATGTGATTCATCGCTCAGAATGTCCCATTTCGCTCACCGTATGTAGCCTAGTAGTTTAGGGGAGGTAAAGAAAACTTGGGACCTAAATCCTAAGTGACAAAAAACCTTAGGGAAGTCTATGCTAATTTAGGCTAGTTTATTTTGTCGCCCTGACTGATTGTCAGAGGTCTTCCTGCGCCTGGAGAGTGGTTTAGTTAAGATCGTCTCTGTAGTGGACCAGCTGAGACACGGCAGAGCGAGACTTTCAGCTTTGGCCTGGACCACTTAGAATACGAGGCTCTAACCCCTGTTGAGCAATTCATCCAGCAGCCGAGATCTGCATTGAGGCCAGAGCTGTCCTACCTCGTGTGTGACAGAAAAGATAGGCAGCTTCAAAATATCAGTATGGATTGGGTAAATATTAAATACGTTAATTTAAGTGGCTAATAGATTCGGATAATTGCAAAAGGTCTGTGTATTATTGTATCTCTTACATGCTATATATCATTATTCTTAATCTTACCAGCCATTTACTTTATTCTGTCACGCCAAGACCTACCCCAGGAGCACTTTCGTGGTGGGACGGGATATCCGCACACGCTACTGCAGCACTGAGAGACAATTCGGCTACCTTTGAGCATTTCGGGTGAAAAGCTGTTGACGAGGCTTGAAGCTGCATCAATAGTTCTCACTAGATTGAGAACATTTCACGGAGCTACTCTGTACGCTAGCTAAGTATACTGTGTGACAGTGGAAGCTGAGTGTTGTTATCGTTGACGTGGTCATGTTTCTCTTTTGCTCGGACAGAAACGTTCGTGATGTGGTGGATGAGGCGTTGGCGTTACCCTGCAACGGCAATAAACGCCTCACAAGTCAGTTAGCATTTCTCCCGTCCAACGGGTTGAGGAGTTAAACTTTAGATAATGGGCAATTGTGATGCGAGACCGAGAATGTGAATGCCACCAGGTAATGGCCCGTTAGTATTTCGCAAGACGCCATGGCTGAACGTAACATTAAGCTTGTTCTTTTGCTACCAAAAAGACGCAAAAAGTCGATCGATCAGTTCGGCAGATGAACACTAAGAAGATTTCGGGTTCTCGGAGCAAGTATTCTGCTGATTGCTGATTGTTCAAATCGTGTAGCATCCCCATGCATTCCTTGACAAAATGACTGTCTCGCGCCTCTCGACCAGAATCTCCACGAATGCCAAGCACGTCTTGTTTCCTCGCCATCAACTCTCTTCAGCCCGCCACATGCACCTTAATCTCAGCCCAAAATCCATCACAAGATCAACATCCCCTCACTCCACTTCAACATCCAAATCTCACAAAACTCTCACTCCAGCCCTGTGAAAAAAAAAAAAAAAACCAATCTCAATTAATCTCGCTTCATTCCAAGAACGAATTTAAATAAATATGCTTATATGATTGGTATATCTCAATGCTATATAAAACACACATGCTAAACACCCAACATAATGCATCGTGAGGAATCTTGCTCTATGGCTGATCCTCTGTTCTACTGTCTAATCCCAAAGGATCCAACCAGCCCTTGCTGTTGGCCCATTGTTCGGCTCATCTACAATGGCTGTCTTGTTGGGTGTGCTTGAAAGGGTATGTACTTTAATTGGTTCTGTATCGCTTGCGTCTGTATCTTCCCGATTGTCGCTCGAGTGAAAGACTTCACTTGGCTCTGCTTCAGTTGCAGAAGTGATGTTGTCTGTTGGCTCTGGATCGCTGACATCAGTATCTTCTCGATCATCGCTCGAGTTAGATATTTTACTGAATTCTGCCTCAGTTGTGAAGGTGGTGTTATCCGGTGGTGAGACGCCCTCAGGTTCTGGTGTCGCTGGCTTCGACGTGTCGGACACAGCCTGCGACCCACTACCCTTTGGGCTCTTCAATGGCGGAGTGATTGGCTTCGAAAAGTTGAACGTCGGGTTCACATCTTCAGCATCGACTACAGCAGAGAGCATAGCTCGAGTGTGAATATGAATCTGTGATCGCGATGCTCGTTTGAGGCGGGGCTTGCGCTGTGCGACAGGCGACCCAGCGCGTCGCCGCGACTCCATCTCAACACGCTCCTCTTGCTCAGTCTCGTCGTCGGTGATAGTATTTGTGTCGTGTAACAGCCACTGTCGGGGACCAGCGTGTAGACTGCTTCCAGACTTGCGGCGATGTCGCTTCTGGTCCTTAATCTCTGCTGGTGGCACAATCACCGCCTGTCCGTGCTTTACTCTAACCGGCAACTTAAGCGGAATGTTTCCAGCAGTGACATTTAAATGTCGAAGATCGCGCTGGCTTTGCGAAAAGACAACTCGAGCGCGAAGTCTGTGTACCGCTCGATCTAATGCCAGCTCAATTGCGCATCGATCGCGTACTCGGCTCAATTTTGGCCATGTCGCCCGCTCGCCCATAAGACATGCTCTCATCATGAAATCAGGACTGGGATTGCTTAATAACCGCGGCAAGTCATTTATGCTCATCTCGGGAAGAATGTTGATGTCGCCAGAATACTTCTGGCTGAGGACACTCTGGAACTTAGTTGCAAGGTTGGGCATGATGCCGAGTTCAGCTAGAAAATGTAGTCGATGCAAGGCCTCGTCGCGCGCAAGCGATGTCATGGTGTGGACCCAATCATAGTCCTCACCGTTTGTTTGTTGACCTCGTTCTGGCTTTCGAAATGGCGACAGATGGTCGTCTTTAGCGAGGAATGGCACAACATGAGGATTGACTTGAGAAACGATGAAATGGTTGACGTTGAACATTTCCGACAGACGAGTCATTGGTAAGTCATTATCCACAGACCCATCAATCCATCTTTGGGGCGTAGGGTTCCATGGTTGATGCTCACCAGTAATCGGGTCTTTGACAAGTAGCGGCGAAGCATTGAAGACGAGAGGAACAGAACATGAAGCAGCCACCGCTGACCATATCATGACGTTCGGCGCGGTGACGTAGTTGAGGAGGCGCGGTAGTTCGTACATTGAAGCTGTCGAGACACAAATGTTGAGGATACGCCGTGTTCGGTTGTAAGCCTCTTGAAACGTCATATCTCCCATCAAACCTCGCATCACCCGGGTAAGATTCTTGATGTCAGACCAGCTTCCTTCCGTCAACAGCCGCCGCAAGTTGCTCCAAACACCTTCTTGACCATTTGGATCCTCGAATACCGCAAGATCCCCATAAGGAAACTCTTCAATCAGTTTCGGGATCTCCTCATCAGTCCTGGTGCACATCGCAGCGCATACGATGCTTCCAGCGCTTGCGCCCGATATGATCCTTGGTAACAGTCGTGCCTCGAAAAGAGCTTTGAGAACACCGATATGCGACATTCCAAAGGTGCCTCCGCCAGACAAGAGCAATGCGCTTCGGCCATAGCTCTGTCGGGCAAACAGTATTCCTTCCAGCAGGTCTCTATTCTCAATGCTCTGATCAAGCCGACTTTGTGTGATAACGGCATCGATAGTTTTTATTGTGGACTCGACGTATCGCTCGATAAGGTGTTTCGTTCCAGAGTAAGAATGTCGATAAAGATCAACATTATCCATACCGCCAAGGTCGCGCGATAAAGCGGTTCGGATTAAGTGCATCATCGTATGTACGTCGCATTTCGTCCGCGCCTCGTCGAGATCATGGAGTCGCTGTTGTATCAGTTCGGAGTTGTAATCGCCTGACGAGGAATCGCGCTTCCATTCATCGTTGCCTTCGAGGCTGTCGAGCTCTTTCGCAGCGCTCTCCCATTGTGTGTATGATTCCGCCTGCCTGGTCAGTTGAGAAGTCGTACAAAAGCGAGGCACTCACATTTTGCATGGACAAACATAGCGTGCGCTTCCTCTCCTCCAACTGCTTGATCTTCAGGCGCTGGTCTTCTGTCAAGCCATCTTTGCACCACTGCCATGTATCATTCGCGGATTTGATCGCTTTTTGCAGGGTGCCGACAACTGGGACTGAGGATACCGGTGGCCGTTTCGCTTTTATATTCGATTTTACCGGAGCTTTTGTAGATTTATTGTATATGCTAGGGACGGCGCGGGAAGGAAGAATAAGGTCGGTCATGGTGGAAGCCCGCGCCGCGGCAGCGCAGGTTCGGTCGTGTGCGAGGTCGGAGAACGAGTTTATAGCATGGCAGCTGGCGTTTGTAGATGTTTATTCTTCGAGGAAACGTGTCGCAGGGCTTTGGGGCTATAGATATTGACTTCCAACACGCAGTCAGACAAGGAATCGTGGTCACAGGTCGAGGAGCATTTGTAGGTGCGGTACGGTCAAGGAAGTGGTGGGGGGTTAATGGAGGGGCACTGAGACACAAAAGAGAAACAATTGGAGGTGGAAAAGATAAAGATACGAAAAGGATGACGCTGAGGTGGTGATACAGAATGATGAAATTATTGTATCGTTAGAGTAGAGTTGTGAAAGAGGAATTTCGTGGTTTAGCCTGAAAGGACAGAAGAAATGAATGACCCTTTCTTCTATTGCTGCCATTCCCAAAGTGAACCCACTTGCCGAGCTGAGGCCTCGTTCCCCACCAAATTTGACGTGGAGAAGCAGGGACCACTAAATGGTCTGTAATGAATGACCTGTCCTCAGCAGTTTAATCCAGCTAAATTTACTTTTTTCTCAACAGATCTAACAGGCTCTGAGTGAGGTCTAGGTTCTATTCTTCCGACAACGACATCTCAGCAAAAAAATTATGAACATCTGACTCTTGTCGTCCTGCCGCACACCGCTTGGGTAGGGTCGCAGATCCAATCGTGGAGCAGATGTTGGAGGTGCACGTGGTGCAGTGGCTGTCAAGCTAAACCAGGATGCGTCATGAATCGGGGTTGGTTCCGTTCACATGTCAAGCAAGGACTCTGTCGTTATTGGACTCTCCAGGTTTTGGGAGAGCCGATGTTCGGCAGGTGGCTACTTTTTCAGTCTGGGGAATTTGCGGGGGAATATAATGTGATAATACAGCTTACGTTAGGCAATGAATGGATGGGGGCAGTGAGGGAAGGGAAGGGAAGAGAATGCAACTCGGCGAGTTGCATCATGGCTTACGATAATTCTCACTGTGACCACGTACTGTACGTCTCGTTATGCACTCTTCCGTTCAAAAATCCCGACTTCCTTCCTTTGGCTGCCTGTGGACGGCTGAATATGAGACACGGGCTGACTGGAGTGGTCACCCGAGGCCGATCTTCAACGATCGAGATTCATCTCCCTCAGATCTGCACTCACAGAACTCGACCGAAACAAAAGACAAGAAAACTTGGCCGGGAACAACCATTCTTCCGTGCTCCAAGCAAACCTTCCGAGTTCGGGTATTTGTGGTCCACAAAGTTCTAGCTTTGAACGTGGAATGCGAGTCTAGCCTTGTGTGGTCGCCTTCGAAGCTAAACCTTGTTTGACTTGCTTGTGACGTTGTTTTCGTGTGTTTGTTACACGGACTGTCTTTACTTGTCGCCAGCCACAGCGAAGCTCATTCCAGCGCCATCAAGGTACAGCGTCTGCAACGACTGGAGTGACAAACCGTAGCATCGACGCACCAAAAATAACACAATTTGCACTGGAATACTCGATAAATGTAGCATCAATGTCCCATCGCATGACAAACACGTGAACCCCTCTCACGATGCCGCTACACAAATTACGTATTCGTGACGCCTCTCACACACGATACTCTCGCGTAACCGTTCATTCCCCCGCATACAGAGACAGAAAATACCTGCTTTTTATGTGTAAACTCCTGGCAGTCTACATGTCATTGATGACGTTTTCGTTTTCTTTTTACGAGACGCCCAGTCCAATCGTCCAATCCGCAAGGAGTACACTGAAACGCCTCAGGCAGATGCGGCGTAAGCTCTCGCCTTCTTATAAGCTCCCTGCCCCAGCCTCAAGCTCTACTTTCTTAGCTTCTTCATCAATTTAATTTGCCATCTTCAATCGAATAGCTTCAGTTATAGCTTGATTGTCAAAATGGAGGCTTACAAGACTCATGGAGGGGTTGCTCCCATTCCCACCGTCGTTCGTACGTACATCTGTCTCTCTCGACATGGCTACCTTTGCTAACAGTGCTTTTAGCTGAACCGACTCACTACCAAACAATCGGCCATAATGGCGTCCGCGCTCTATGGGTTCTCTTCATCGCCATGACAGTCGTGTCTGCCATCTTCGCCATTCTATCATGGAACGTCGCCGTGCAGCGCCGCATCTTTTACTTCCTCACCACCCTGACCACTATCATCTCCGCACTGGCATACTTCGCCATGGCATCTGGCCAGACATCGTACTTTAACTGCACCACCGTGCGAGACCACCACAAGCATGTTCCTGACACCCACCATGATGTCTGTCGTCAGGTCTTTTGGGCACGATATGTCGACTGGGCGCTCTCGACGCCGCTGCTTGTCCTGGAGCTTTCTTTGCTCGCGGGTATTGATGGTGCGCATACTATCTCTGCCATCATTGCTAATGTCATCTTTGTCCTCGCTGGCGCGTTTTCAGCGGTTGGAGATGCGAATACTGCTCAGAAGTGGGGATGGTATGCCATCAGCATTGTTGCTTTCGTCTTCACAGTCTGGCACGTCGCTGTTCCCGGCTCCCGAACCTCTCGCGCCCGCGGCACCAAGATTGCTCGCCTCTTTGGCTCCATTTCCGTTGCTGCTCTGATTCTCTGGATCGTCTACCTTGCGTAAGTTATCTCACCATCTTCAATTGACAGAGCTAACGATAACAGTATCTGGGGTGCTGCCGGTGGAGCTTGGAAGATCAAGGTCGGCACTGAGGTCGTCATCTACGCCGTCCTCGACGTCCTCACCAAGGCAGTTCTCGGCTTTTGGATCATCACTGCTACGCGACAGAACCGCGAGACCACGCCCGACATTGGCGGCTACTGGGCCAACGGTGCTGGTGCTGAGGGTACCATTCGCGTTGGCGATGACGACGAGGGAGCTTAAATGCGCCTCCAAAAGCCAATCGAGTGCACGGAACAAGTCCGCATTGGATCACGGGATGTTTCGTCATCCACTTTACCACAATTCCGCTCACTGTTTGACGAGCGGTTAAGACCGAAGCCAGCCGGTATGGAATGATCAAGATTGTATGCTTTGGAATGAGCTGGAAAAATGCACATGCACGTATTGATGGGAAATGGGCGTTTTGGGCGTCGATACGAGACATGTACCGTATGATTGAAGTCATGTTAGCATTAAATTAATGTGATGAGACACGAATACGACCTACCCCTCTTTCCCTGTGACACCATGATGAGTTCCTGCATGTGTTTTTGATGCATCTGCGTCAATCATGCAACCTTGACGAAATGTGACGATATGAACTTTTTATGTGCTGAATAGCACTTTGCATGGACGAATACATCTTCCGAATGCACATCGGCCCATCAATTGTCCCCGAAAAAGATTCCGTGTCTCGGCTGCCGTCATTTTGCTGCCAATCGCCGTTCGTCCTACGGAGGCCGAGTAAGAACATTGTTACGCTCCGATGCACAACCGGCCTTTACAAGGCCCCCGAAGCACCGCATCAATCGGCTAAGGCGACTAAAGGCTTGCTTCTAAATAGACATGCCAGACAAGAAGCTTAACCTCTGACCTACGCATGGTGTTTATACAATTCCAACCCCTCTCAATATGCAGATCAGGCAACCGCAGCGATCCCTCTTCTTCAGGATGACAGCCTAGACATCTGTGTCATGTGCTAGCCAAATCACTCCAGTCAAGCAATCTTAACGGCAGCCTTCAAGTTTGGACTTAATTCATTGGCTATCAATGTATTGGCCTTCTCTTAAGACTTACCGCAGATTTCTTCAGTCCTCTGAACTCTCAACAAAGCGACAATTGAAGCCTTTCCCAACACTGACCGTAAAATGTAAAGACAGTATCATCATTTATCATATCCCAAACAGTATCCAACTCAATCTTCCACCGTATCATCCAAACTAACCCTGCCACTTGACACGCTTATCCCTAAACAAAGTAACCATAGCAATAGGCAACAACTCCGTATTCACAATATTCAACCTTCCGAACCTCTCAACAACCTCAGGTCCATAAAACGTAGCAACCCACGTCCAGTACGCATCCATGTTATTCCACCATCCTGTAATACCCTGCAGATTCGACTCGCCGCGCAACTGCTCCATCGCAGATGAAATCTTTCCATCGCCAGTTTCGACCTTACTCTCAGTAGGTCTCTTCATTAGCGTGCGGAAGATACGATGCAGTCTGTTTGTTGCTTTGAAGTGGCTAAAGAAGAAACATTCTCGATAGCGGGTGAATTCCTCAAAGGACATGAAGGTATCCTTTTCGTGCTGGGACTCGGGTTCCCAGTCTGGATCGTCGAGGGCGTACCGTTCATGGCTGGTCTTACCACTGCGGAAATCCTCTTTGTATCGTTCGTATGCATGGCGCTCATCTTCTTCGAAATCGTTCATGCACTGGGATGGGTTCTCGGAGACTTCATCATGAATCTGCATGAGGGAGATGAAGGGGGACTGTAGGTCAAGACCACCAAGCTCCATGGGGAAATAGAGATAGCCATCAGGAATATTCTTGACACCGAATCTCTGGCTGATTTCGCGTTTCAAATATTCGGCCACATTTGTGACTTGGCCATCTGAAAGCTTCGTGAAAACTTGTTTCTCAATCTTCTTGTGAGTTGATAGCATGTTATCAACATGCTGCCGACCAAAGCAGTTTGCTGCTTTGCCGAAATTAGAAGTAAAGAAGGTCGCGGCGTATGTATTCCACGCTTGAATGAACCCTAGGACGCTCTTGCGCTTGTCAAGAAGCTGTTTGTGGAGGTCATTGATATGAGAGTCAACCATGGTCTGGTCAATCTCAAATCGACCTGTCTTGGGCGACAAGCGAAGGAAACCCCAGCGAATTTCACCTTCAGGAAGCGATTCATCGATGGGAAGAGTCATGTTGCTATCCTTCGAGATCCGAACTGTACCGGTCTTGGTAGGGTTCACACTAACGCCAGTAACGCTGGTAAACTCCTCAACAGCCTCCCAAGCCTTAACTGCAACCTCGTGATCAGCCGACCAGAACCAAAAGTTGTCGTGCATTCGCCACAGGTTGTTCGATGTAGACTTGTTCACCGCAAAATCAAGACAAAACAGTGTCGTCTCGCCAAAGACATCGCTCAGCACATGAGCTGCCGGCGTACCACGGCGTCTCTTGCGTGCTGAAGAGTCGTCATCGTCAACAAACTTGAGAGGTGCCTCGAGGAACTTCTTAAAGAAACTGAGCCAGGTATCAGAGACACCAAGAAACTTGAGGATGGTGAAGACAGTATCATGGGGCAGCTTCGGATTCCAGTCATCGAAGACAGAGTGTAAAGCTGTCATCTCACCATAGAGATGAGTGTTGATGGTGATCTCAGTAGATAGCAGATGAAGTAAAGTCTGCTTGAGTGTCATTGGGCTGCGAGAATTGTCGTTGTCATCCTCATCGTCGTCGTCCTCTTCATCAGAGTAATCAATCTGGTCCGCCTCATTATCGGTCATGATCATGCGATGCCTCATCGCACCACCAGTTCCCAGGCCTCTAGTACTTGGCACTGACTTTCGCGCAGCCTTACAAGCGAGCTGCCTACGCGGCGCTTGCATAGGTGCCTGTACAGCTGAGTATGCGGCAGCTCCGACCTTTCGCTTGTTGCTGTCAGCGGCAAAGCGCTCGTACTCAGCCTCCTCCTCACCATCAGCTGTGCCTGTGATTTCGTGCTCATAGTTCATGAGTTGTGCCATGAAGTATCTCTCCTCATTGACCTTGACACGTTCACGCTGCAGGCAGGGTGAGTCTGAGAGTGGACCTAGGTAGTAGCCTAATCTTCGTTGATCATTGCGAGGAATGTCTTGCCTCTCAGACTTCCAAGCTCCGGAATCGCGGAAGGTTTTGAAGGCACGCTTGAAGAAGACACTCCACTTGACACCGATGTACTGGAGGAAGATAGCTTGGAGCAGGTCCTCGTGCATGTGGATATTAAAGACACCGCTAATCTTCTTCTCCATCGATACTTGAACCGGGGTCTCAGAGTTCCAGGTCCATGAATCGAGAGCATTGATGCGCATGTTGAGAACATCAGCAATCTCTTTCAAAATCATATCATTACTTTCAAAGTCTCTGAGTACTTCTCGCTTCTCATTTGAAAGAAGGTCAGATGAGTGAAGGCCTGGAATGATCCATTTCAAGGAGCCAACAGTGAACTGGTTAGGTGTTGAGATTGATGCTTCATGGTCGGCGACGGATTGCCGAAGTCTTTTGAGACTATTGGCCATAGTCTTCTTGTCCTTGTTGCTAGAGCTGAAGAGGTGGTTGAGGTAACTGTTGATGGCTTTGGTATCGACATTGGCTGCTTCGAAGACAGTATTCTCCCAGTCGATCCTGGACTGAAGTTTGGCTTCATCGCCGATATCCTCGAATGCTTCGCCCATCTCAACATCCGCCTCAGGGTCTTTCTCCTTATCACCAGACAGCCATTCAGTCACAAGCTCACCATACAGCCAGGCGTACTGATACTGAAGAGCCTGCATGTCTAGCTGGCGGATGAGTGACTCCTCCCAGGCAGCCAGCATCTTCGATGATACCGAGGGGTCGGTCTTGGCCTGGCCAAGGAAGCGATCGAGATTCTGGAGATCGATCTCGAGACGTTTGTGACTGCTACGACCTAAGATAACCTTGTTGTCCTTGCTGGTGACCTTGATCGAGAAGCACTTCTTGACGCCATTGCTCAAGATGATGAGACGCTTGACAGCATCCGACTCTGCTTCGACAGAAGAAAGGATCGCTGACCTGGCCTCTTCAAAGCGAGAGCGTCTCTTGGAAAGTTCCTGGAGTTTGGTGTTGGTGATCTCTTGAAGAGTCTCGGAGAAGACACTACCGGAGGAAGCCATGGTGTAAGTGGGTGGAGGCTTAGGGGTAGTAGTCTGTTGTATATGTGTTGATTGTCTTGCTGTTTGTTTGGTTCTGGCCATTAGGGATGAAGGGCCAGGTTTGATGAATAACGTGATGATGGAATGAAGATAAAGGAAGAGAGGGGCAAGAGTTAAAGGAGGAGGGTAGTGTGTGGTATATATAGGTAGGAGGAGGATGTGGTGTCCTCAGGCCAAAAGTCGCAGGCTGTGCCGTCTGGGCCGTGTAAGCCAATAGGTTCATTCAATGATTGGATCATAAAAATGAATCAGCATGACACGATAACAGCTTATTGAATTATTAAAAGTACTAGGTACTCGACTGTAGGCCTAATTGAGGTTGCACGTGTATTGCAGTTTGCAAGAGTGAGTTGTAAGTTGTAAGTTTGTAAGTCGAAGTGAAGTCAAGCGAAGGGGAAGCTAAGATTTGCACTGCCCCAGTCAACGACGCTCATTTGTCAAGGTCGAATACAGTGAGTGGGCCACGCTTAGGCTACAGCCTCTCGTGTTACATCATTTTCAGCGCCATAATTCTCTTATAAAACCATCAAGCAGCTCAAGATAGTATCTTAGAAGCTTGAACCAGGTGTTCCTAGTCGTAATAATAGAAACACATTAGTTTCCAACACACCGATTAATAATATTTATACTTTTTCCCCCTTTATTAACACTTGACCCCTATTTAAAGTTCATTCGATCATCTCCAGCTGCTCCATGAGCTGATCGAAAGCGCTCCTGTACCGCCTCTCCCTTTGTTCCCATGATTCACATTCTTCACATTCTCCCGTAGACATGGACTCCTCGTCACTCTCTTCGCTTTCTTCCTCAACCCACAGAGAAACTCCGAGACCATGCAGAACTTGTTGATTTGGGCTCCATGTTGATGCCATATCCCGCTTAATCTCGCGCACTCTTGTTGGTCAGATGTTCTCCCAGAACTCTGAGGCACGCTGACCTCTTCTAACACATTCGTCAAGGGAGCCATTGTTGCAGTCAATTCCGGTCGCACAGTGTTCATCATCACTCATGAAAGTTGAGAATTCCAAAACTAGACCGTCAAGATATGTCGCTTTGTCGCTATTGTCTATTGGCATACCAAGTTCGTCTTCCAAATACCTATCGTCCGGGTCCCGGGGTCCTTTGATGCATGTGTGTATCATGCCGAGTACTTCAAAGGCTACCTGTCTAAAAATAGTGATTTGTTGGTTCAAAGTTAGTAAATGTCCATAATCTCTGGTATAGAACCGAATGAGGTCGTCTTTCCTCCCGTCCCTCTTATATTCGACTACTGAGGACTTTATTCCATGTGAGAACGCTGTGTATCCTTGAGGTGAACATAGACAGGTACAGGTGTCTGCCTTCTCAATCTCCAAAGCGTTTATCAGCTCCTCAAACACAATCCACTCAGAATCACGATAACTGGTGATGATCGTCGCGAGAACAAAAGTAGGGGTTTCTGGCCTGCGGTGCTTACAGACGAGGCTCCAGAGGTTAGGACAGTGTTTAGACAGCCATATCGCATATCGTGGTGAAATTCTCTCCAGATACCGCCGCGTATCCATGCCCAAATCAAGGTGACAAGGCCAGTCTCGTCCGTAATTGCTAATATCGCCGAAACCTAGATCCCAGAAGATAGATCCATCTTCTGGATCTGTGATATCTAAATAGATAGGTCTGGAAAGGCATTTTCCAGGTGGTATTTCTTCCACATCTTCAGTCAGGTGGGTTGATAGACGTCCAAAACTAATATGGCCTCTCTCACGAAGTACTCGGTCTAACTCGATGACATGAAAATCAAGCTCATTGTCTGACGGACAAAACTGATTGTATTCAAGGCTTAAGAGCTTCCTTCGGGCCATCTGTTGAAGCTCTCGCCGACGCAAGCTCAACTCGGTTGCGAGTAAAATCTTGCAGCACGTTGAGGCGTGCCTGAACAGTTCAGCGTAACAGATCACAGGCTGATCTATTATCTTGAAATCGCGATATGGTATTATTGGGTAATTTGCTGCCAGGAGAATCTCGGTCGCCTTAGTGCAGGAACAAGACCCATCGGCATTCTCTAGCCTGTCGCAAAGTCCATTGCTTATTTGTATCGCCTTACCGAGAGGAGAAATCTTGCCGAATTGTAGTCGGCTTAGTTGGATAAGTTGTTCTGGATGTGCGTGTTTCACCAATATTTGCAAGATTTCTGGTTGCTCTACAGCCACAAGGCAAGGCGTTTCGCCATAGAAATTTACTTCTATTATGGGCTCAGAGCATCTCTCAATTAACTCTTCTACCTTCTCGATATCGCTGCAAAGAATTGCTGGTGTCAGCGGCCCAAGTAATGCTGCAGCATTCCACCGTAAGTATGGTTCGAATCAAATAGGCCTGTTGCACTGTACCTTGGGAGATTCTTGGACTAACTAGGTTGTCCTTGACAAGTCTTGCTTGGCGATGGCTGTTGGCCCTAAATCTTTGTAGCCTATCGAGAGGCAAGTATATGTCATCATTAAATAGTTGCTCAAGGATGGAAGTCGGAAGCACTAACTCCGTGGCAGCGTCATGAAAGGCCAGGCTAGATTGTATTAGCATTGGTTGCACACTGAGAGTTAAAACTGCTTACCAGCCTCTCGAATCGACAGCTGACGAAGGAGTTCCTGCGGCGATAAGGAAATCGAATACAGATTTGAGACCTGGGTGAGATCGTTGTTTCTCGGTCACATAACGGAGGGATCCATAGTTTATCTATAAATGTAAGCGACTTTTTTCACCTCGCCAGGGTGCAAACTTACAACGCAAACCAGCATATGGAGCAACGAGCGACCATCAGAAGTATCCGTAGGCCTGGCTTTCCCAGAACGAAATATGGCTTGCAGTTTGCATATAATCAAATTGAAGAAATGCTCTGGACAAGTGTCCACAGCCCACAGGACTCCCAATCTATTTGCCATCAGCAAGCCCATTACCCGAAACGCAGGAGATATCCTTGCGTCGACCTCAGCAAAGTAAGTGAAGGACGGGCTAATACTGAAGCCACCCGCTCCTGTAGTTGTATGCAAGGTTAACTCAACGGCCTTATTAATTAGTCGACTAAGGCCAGTGGATCTCAGCGAAACGGATCGCGTGCATTTGGGATCGGTAAAATTAAACTTGCAGTCCTTATAATGAGCAATGTCGGTAGTGAGTTCATCAACCAGATAAAGTGGTCCATAACGAAGTGCTTTCCTGGTACGGAGCCTCCTCATGCGACAAGAACAGGTCGAAACCGAAGAAGCAACTGTGGCGAGCGCACTTGGCTTTGACGTGAGCCGATACAGCGCAGGGTTAGGATTTCGAGCATCAATTCGGAGTTGTGATAAAAGTTCATTTGTTTCAGCATGAAGCTGAAGCGACGTAGACTCCGCTTCCCGGATCGATAGCTTAATGTCTTCCATTTGTGACTTGAGCTGTGCTTGAATCATCAAGCTAATTTGAGGAGCGACAGCATCGACTGAAGTCTGAAGCGAAGGAAGTTGTGACTGGATATTGGAGACGGGATCATTGAGTCGAGAGACAGCAGCAGTGAGTGTTGAGACTTGATCTGCTGTTTGTTGAACCCTGGAGGTGTTCACAATCAAGGCACTGGAACTCGCTGCTTGCATCTCTCTATGGAATGGTTAGCGCAAATATGACTGCTTTCAGTGGTCACATACAATTGCAAACCTTGGACAGCCAGGTTGACTGGTGTACAAAGATTGTCCAAAGCATTTCCTAACTGCATGAGGTGAGTCTGTCGCAGAGGATAAGTGAGTTTGTGGTAGCTGGCCCTCACTTTATCTTTCACAGTCCGGTCAGGCGTGTTAGACGCGGAAAGCTTGTCTCCAAAATCACTCAGCTCCTTCAGGCCGTTCTCGCAATTGGTTAAGCATCGTAGAGCATGAGCGGCGGCTTGCGATGTTGAGGGATCTAGTTGGCCGCTCTTCAAAAAGCCATCGAGTAAGCGGAAACTGGCCTGGAGAGAGTCTGCCAGGCGTTCCAGGCGGGCAAGATCGTCATCACGGTCTTTGAGTCCGCCGAGGTAGCTCACGAGCCCAGAGCATGTTTTGAGACCAAGTGGGATGATTGCGAGCGCCAGCTCGGCATGAGCAAATCAGGCTACCAGTAATATCTCACCACGTTCAACGCAACCGCTGCAAGACATTTACAATTACAAGAACACCGTCCGTGAGAGGTTGAAAATCATAACTTCATTGGCTGCTGAGTCCCTGCGTGCTGCGGCTAATACAACACTGAGGAATGTTCAGCTCAGTACCGCATCGCTATAGTAAAGTATTCAAGCCACTATATCCACTGGTAAAATTCTTCGCTGAGCTCATTTCACCGTGTGAAACTGCGATCCCCCGGTCTCTGGGATTCCATGGCTTGTTAGTTACCCTAAACTGGTGATGCGGCATTACTTTTCTTGCTGCACAGCACTACCAACATGTTGTTGGCCCGTCTGATCGCCCTGTGGGCAAAGCACAGGTAATGTTTCAAGTAAAATAGCGCTCAAATCACTTGTTCAGGCCTGCAAATGCTCAAACCTGGCCGAGCCCCAACGCACTTATTTTTCTCAATTGTCAACTTGAATCATCACAATGAGAATATCCGAGAGTCCTATGTCTGATAGAACCGCACCTGAGCCTCCAGAGATCCCACGGGACTTTGAGAAAGAATATACTCTCAAGCAACTCTCACTTCTCGATCCTTGCTCCCGCCCTCGGAGCATAACGCCATCCGGTTTTCGTGACCCAGCTCCAGAGTCATCGGATCTTCCCAAGCCTTCATTTCAGCACTGCACATACTACAAGCTTCCGCCCGAGATCAGAAGGTTTATTCTACGACTTGCTTTTGGTGATCAACGTCTCCATATGGATTTGTCGTATGACCACTCAGACATGTCATCTGGGCGGGTTGACAACCACTGCGGCATTGTTAATACAGACTTTGAGTATGTTGTAAAAAGGGTTCTCGATCATACGAAACCAAGGTCATGGCACTGGTGGGGATCAGTCTGCCATAGACTTCCTCCAGATCTCGACATAACGCGAGTAGGTCCGATGACCAACGGAGGACCTGATGGTCCTTGGGCAGACACTTGTCGCATCGGCAATGCTGAACATTGTTAATCATGGCCGGGCCCAATTCCCTTCAAGTGCCACATTGGTATTATGTGATGGCTTTTGTCTTGTCGCCAGAAGTAAGTCGTTCACTTCTTCAGAAGTAGTAGTTATTAATGAATCTTCCAGTTATGCCGAAGCTATCGACGTTTTGTATTCTACAAACACCATCGCTATGGCTAGCGAAGTGTTGATAACGCACCTACCAAAACTTCTATTACCGCAACGCCTTGTAGTCTTCACGTCGCTTGAAATCACCTGGAACTTGAATCCAAGAAAAGTTGGTACAGCCGGGGATGTCGTTAACAGATCTGAGTTGGGCATAATGCTAGAATCCATTTCCACCAACTTTCCTCAATTGCGTCGCTTTTATCTTTCTCTTGACGAGCCGAATATGGTCAATTATCAGCACATGTCAGACCTTTGGGGGGCTATTCGGCGTCCCCTGGACGCCTTTGCCCAGCGTATGCCATCCCTAAAAGAAAATGCTGTCGTGTTGCCAAAGACACCATTCGATTATCTATTCATATTGGCTGGGGGGGAAAGTATTGGGATTTTCGAGGATATAAAAAATATGTTATCAAGTCGTACAACCAAATCTGGAGACCGCTTTCAGGCGACATGGATATTGTTCGTCTCCCACACGTGGATAGCTACCCGAGGTCTCCCTACCATATTTCTTCTGCAAGTTCTGATTTGTAGGGCTATTGGATTCTCAACGGGAGCAACCAGTGGGTGGAGGATATAGATTGGTCTCACCCTGCAAGTCCTCCAGTGATACATTACAGTGCGGACTTCGCTGACGATGAGATGAGGCTAGAGGGTTGGAATGACGATCTTAACATACCGGATTTTTCGCTGTCGGATCTCGACACTCCTCATGAAGGTATTGGCTGCTGTCTTTCGGAGGATATTCCTTCATCTTAACTGCTCTTAGGCGGAGATTTTGGTCACTAGGAGCCTAGAATTCCATACAATATTGCGCTGTTTCCGCCTTGGACCAGCCAGGTTAGATCTCTGGCAACTGGTGCAAATACTAAAGAGAATAGGTAGTCTTTCACTCGAACAGATGATTTTACTGCTTGCATGCTCATTCTAAGGAATGTAAGCTCACTTGCCCAAGGAAATTCGTATCATACAAGAACTATGCACAGCGGCGACACTCGTGGGTCAACGAAAGCTTCATGCCTGGTATAGATATTCAATATCTGCGATTATTATTTGGATAGAAGAATGTCATTGATGTACTATATGGAGTTTGGAGTGTTAAAACCGGTTTCGTGTAATATAAGGCAGCAAAATAAAGCAGGCACCAACAAAAGACGCGATCATTTAGGCAGCAATTCATCACTGTTTACAAATAGCACCATCACCGTCCTAAGGTCTCGAGTTTATTAGATCGCAAGCAAGGCAATCTCATAACAATCATCTCCAAATGACGGTAACAGAAGTTGGCTGCATGGCCGTCAAGCCCAACATTGACATCCTGGACCCTTCCACGGCAGAAGGCAAAATCCTCAATGACGTTTGGAAGACTGTCGTCAGCAAGCCTGGTGGCCCCCAGCGCGTTTATTGGGGTTTAGAGTACCCAACTGAACCGTCGAAGGTCTGGTGCTTCTTCGACTTTGACTCGGTCGAACAACACCGGCGATTTGCTGAAGAGTATGTCAAACAGTCAGATCTCCCATTGATATACTAATTGGAGTAGATACGGCGCAGATGCAGTCAAGGACATCCCCAAGATTTGTACCCATGGAGAGTTCTCAAAGCACGTCAAGATGATCCCATCTTCCGACGTTCTTGAATCTCCTCTGACAGAAATCATACTGGCATATTTTCCCCAGGACATCTCAGACGGAAATAAAGAAGCTCTTTCGTCAGAGATGGAAAATATCCTCAGACCAGTCTTTTCTAACGAAGCTAGAGTAGCTCACGGCTGGGGCATAGAGAATGATTTTCCCTCCAGGAGTGAAGGCGGGCAGCCCCGATCAGTGCTTATGGGTTTTATAGGGCTGTCTCATTATGAGGCTTGGGGAAATTATCGTGAGACAGACGGTTGGAAAGATATGATCTCGAAAATCGAAGGGTTGGATGGGTGTACTAGTGTTTATAGCTTTGCTACTAGCTGCCGCCATATGGAGAGGGCCTGGGAATAAATTTGAGTGATGATTTTCTGTATGTGCTTGCTTCATCAATCAGAAGTAACTTGTAAGCCGTCATCATGGCTGTGGTTGTGCCCGATTATCGACCAACTAATCATAATCATCACATTTTTCAATATCCAGTCCAAGAGATACACATCACTCTTCAAAGCCAAGTTTCGGACTTTCGGTCAATTCTTCGATTGATGACCAACCCTCCACAGCTTTCAAACATCAATAAGTGGAACCCGTAAGAGTCACAACTGCAACTCCTCCAACCGAGTTTCCAAAGCGAACCCTGAAATCTCCACTTCTTCCCAGTCTTATCTCTTCGACACTACTCTCAACGAGGCAATCTACCCCTCAAAGTTTAAGCTTATTCGCTGACTCGTGGTGAACTACCACTTTGAGATTAGCAGAGTCCGAAAGTCCGAAGATCCGGTGGCTGTTGGTATTTCCTCTTCTGGTAGATGGGTGACTGTGAGATCTTATCTGGTTGTGGATTTTTAAGCATCTTGGTTCTAAGATAGATACGTGTTCTAGAGTTTATAAAAAAGCTATTTAAGACTTCGTCTAAAGTCGGCTTTATGACAATTCCAGTTGCAATTTTATCATATCATCTTTAACCACTCGTCCAAGTTGAACGACAGCGGACCCGAAATCCACAGACCCACACCCAAAGTGGTATAACTTGACGACATAACCCCCAAATTTGTAATCACCGCTATCAGCACCCTCATTATCATCAGATTATGGCTGGGAAAGTTGACAATCCAAGCGCTGTTCTCGACCAAGAGCGCAATGGCTCTTGTGGACCATCCCTCTTTGATCAAAAAGAGCTCGATCGTCTGGGTCGAGAACGTCCAGCATGTTTCTCAAATCTCTTATCAGAGCTGGGCTTCATATTTGCGGTTGTGGGTTCAATGATGGTCAGCGAGTACTTCGTTTCTGGATTCAATATCGTTCTTCCCTCGTTAGCAGTTACACTGGAGATTCCGGATCAAGTCAGGACGTGGCCTGCTGGTGTTATGAACCTTACTACAGCTGTTTTACTCCTTCCCTTCGCAAGGCTTTCTGAGATCCACGGTGGACGATTTATCTTTCTTGGTGGACATGCTTGGTTGATAGTTTGGTCCATCATCGGAGGTTTCAGCCAGAATCCGACTATGCTCATCGCCTGTCGAGCAATGCAGGGTTTAGGAGCTTCAGCTTTCTTGCCTTCAAGTGTCGCTATCATGTCGCGCATTTACCGCCCTGGCCCTCGAAAGAATCGTGTTTTCAGCATGTTCGGCGCCTTCGCTGTTATCGGCTTCTACGGCGGAATATTCTTCGGTGCATTATCGGCGCAGGTACTAGGCTGGAAGTGGTATTTCTTCATTGGTGCTTTCTTTTGTGCTAGTATTTTCATCACTGGTCTTTTGACTATTCCAAAGAGTCATGGAAATCCGTTGCCTGATCTGAAGATGGATTGGTGGGGCACTGTTACTGTTGTGCCGGGTCTGGCGTTGGTGGTGTATGCACTTACAGATGGCGGAAATGCACCTCAGGGTTGGAGAACGCCTTACATTTATGTTACTTTGATCTTGGGAGTTATTTGTCTTGTGCTGTTTGTGTACATCGAAGGATGGGGAGCTAGCCAGCCTCTCATGCCTGCAGAGGTCTTCAAGACAAAGTACATGAGCCGACTGATATTTGCTCTTTTTATGTCATACGGATCTTTCGGCCTTTTCCTCTTCTACGCCAGCTTCTAGTAAGTCTCGTGTCCTGACGAGCCAAACCTTAGTCGTTAGCTAACGTACTCTCTAGTATTGAATCAGTATTGCATATTGGGCCTTTGCTAACAGCAGCTTGGTTCATTCCTCTCGCGGCCGGAGGTTTAATCCTCGCTGTTGTTGGCGGATTCGTTCTTCACATCCTCAGCGGGCGACTCCTCTTGATCATTTCCGGCGTTGGCTTTCTCGGTTCAACAATCCTCTTCGCTCTAATTCCCGACGGCAGAAAATCCAACGCCTTCCTCTACTGGGCCTTCGTCTTCCCTGCCATGATTCTCTCAACAGTTGGAGTCGACATCGCGTTTAATGTCACCAACGTTTTCATCACAACATCCCTACCAAATCGCCTCCAGGCCGTTGCAGGTGCTTTGATCAGTAGTCTACTATACTTGGGTATGGCATTTTGGTTAGGTGTTGGCGAGATGGCGGTATCTGCACAAAAGGATATCAAGGGTGCTGAGAATGTTGATGCACGAAGTCAGTATCAGATTGGGTTTTGGACTGGTGCTGGTCTTGCCGTGGCGTCTTTGTTGATCTTTGTTACGGTGAAGATGGAATCTGCTAAAGCTGACCTTACAGCTGATGAGAAGGCGCAGAGAGAACGAGAGAGAGCTGAGCAGAGTTCAGAATAATCCGTCTACAGTTTGTTTCCTGGAGACTGATGGAGTATCAAAAAATATTTTTCATAAATGATTACTAGAATGGAAGACAGGAAATTTTTTTAGACATCCCATCAAGTTATATATTCATCTGGAACAGGGCAAAGAGCAACATGATGTCAAAGAATTCGTCTATTCTCAGGTCCAGAGACATACCTTTCAAACATAAGATTCTCTCACATTCTAGCAGACTAAGCACAATCCTGATTACTTCGACATGCAATACTCGCAGGTAATATGGTTATAGAATATGTCTAGCATAGAGCTTTCTGGTGTTCACCGAGATGGGCACCTTCAACCAGTCAGTTACTCTATTGCCCGCCGCATGTGCGCATCATGTGATGCACAACAATCTCAAGCAGGATTCTGGATCAGTCTTCTGCAGTCTCTCGCATGTTGTCTGTAGATAATTCGGTCCTACCAGGGTTCCATCTAAAGTTGTTAAGTTTAATTACAACTCTGAAACGGCGCAGGGTATACCCAGCCGCACAAGCATCCAGACCGCCCACTTCCCTTCTCACCCCAAAATCTCGAATCCTTCACACACAAACCCTGTCATCTCATCAATCTGATCTTTTCTCAAACAGTCGATCCGGCACCATTCCGTCGACTGTCGCCCCCCTTGAATTTGATTTGGGGTTTGCGGGGGAATTATTTTTGCTGTGTCGATGGGGGCGGGGTGATCTACCGCTAAGAATGGGGAAATACAGCTCCACGGGAACTCTGAGCCGCGGATAATTTGAGTCCCACGAATGAGAGGCTGCGTTGGGACAAGCTTATTAAGAGGGCCACTGCAGAAAACGATGCTTTGTTAGTGAAGACAACGGCTTCATCTGGGGTTTTGTTAACTTTTGACATGAGACGAGGGCCATTAAACTACGGATAGGGACCCGCTTGTGAAGCTGGGGGTCATGTATCCGGATGTACCTCCGAAATGACATCCACTCTGTATAAAACCTTCCAAGCGTTCCTATCTTTTCTTCGTGTCCTCAAGCAACTCATCTTCTACACCGTCAATCCTCCACAATGAAGATCTCAAGCTTCTTCTCAACCCTCTCCCTCTTCGCAGGTGTTCTCGCTGAGAGCATTGAGCTTCCTGCCGGTGTTCCTCGCAGCATTGAAGAGTTCCGCGCAAAGCATCCCTATGAACTTCCTGTCAAGAGAAGCCATCGCAAGGTCTTTACTATCAGACATAGTAAGAACGACCATGACGATGTCTCGTCGGAGTTTTATAAGGGCTTGAAGAAGGCGAACAAGGGCGGTACTCTGTATCTTCCCAAGGGTCAGACCTTTGTTATTGGAAAGCCGCTTGATCTTACCTTTTTGAATGATATTCATGTTCATCTTGAGGGTGAGATTAAGTTTACCAATGATACGGAGTATTGGCAGAAGAATGCTTACAAGCATCCTTTCCAGGTATGTCATTTGAATTTCATGATACGAAATTATGCTAACTGGTGTAGAACTCAATCATGTTCTGGAAGTGGGGTGGCAAGAACATCAAGCTCTATGGAAAGGGTGTGCTGAACGGTAACGGACAGCGATGGTGGAACGGTATGACCCATCTTCAGTATCTTCAGGTCGAATACTAACGATGTTCAGAGTTTGCTGGCAAGGAGATCCTCGACCCGGGCAATGCCTACCTCCGACCTATTCTGTTCTATGCTCAGAACGCCACCAATCTGGACATTCAGGGAGTTCACTTCAAGGACTCTCCCTGCTGGACCAACTTTGTCGTCACCTGTGAGTCTGACACCAGAGTGCCAAGTAACCTTTACTGACCTTTTTGCAGCCAAGGACGTCTCCTTCAAGGACGTCATCTGCACTGCTCGCTCCACTAACGCCACTGCTCTTCCCAAGAACACTGACTTCTTTGACTCCCTGAACGTTGAAAATCTCAACGTTGAGCGTGCCTGGGTTGACATTGGTGATGATTGCTTCTCCCCCAAGAGCAATGCTACCAACGTCCACGTCGACACTATGTACTGCAACGGTACGCCCCTCTCTCCTCACGTCCCCTCTGTATCACATGCTAATGAGATCAGGCACCCACGGTCAGTCTATTGGCTCACTCGGCCAGTACGCAGGTGAAATGTCCTTCGTCAAAGACGCCGTCATCGAGAATGTCTGGATGCTCAACGGTCAACACGGCGCCCGTCTTAAGACCTGGGCCGGTCCCGATATTGGCTACGGCTTTATCGACAACGTGACCTTCCGCAACTTCTGGGGCGGCAACAACGAGTACACGGCCTTCATCGACTCATGCTACTTCAACATCAATGCTACCACCTGCGCCAAGTATCCTTCTCGCATGAACATCACCAACATTCTCTTCGATAACTTTACTGGCTACAGCTCTGGCAAGTACGGCAATGCTGTTGCAAGACTGACTTGCTCGACCAGTAAGGATGCTGTTTGTGAAAATATCAAGTTCAAGGACTTTAACATCAAGACGCCTTGTGGTGGAGATCCTGTCTTTTTGTGTGACGGCGTTAAGGATATTGGAGTGGATTGTGTTAGTGCTACTAGCACGGAGGGCAAGGCCGCTTTGGCGAACAAGTGCGTTGCTCCTCAGGCTTCCGCTAGTCCTTTCAAGGTTAGAAAGTTCAACGGTTAAACGTTGAGAGGATTGGAGTTTATAGTAGTATACGATGAATGATATACCCTAATGGGGTAGTTCTGCCAGTTGACTTTGTGACCCAGCAACCATGTTCTGTGATCTTGTACAATATAACTTGGCAGACACATAATTGATTTCAGCCTGAGAGAAAAGAAACCTATAAGCTGAAACCATTTTTGGAGATAATTATTTACAAGTTGGCTTTGGCAACGATCTCTTCGACGTTACAGACCCGGATAGCCCACGTAATTCTAATAACCCCATGTATCTAGAGTATCGATGCCTCGTTAAACCAGGTTGGCCACATGTCGGGAAATGCCCCTGTTGTGCCGACCAAAATTGTATGAGATTGACATCAATGATAGGTCTCAAATATCACACCTCCTGTGTTCAGTGATTTGCATAAAACACCGGCAAATAATGCCAAATGTGATAGCATGAGTAAAGAAATATATATTATCGAGTACAACCGGGTTTTCCCATCTACTGTTCGTATAATTCACTGACCTCTGGACATATGACATTATTCACTGGACGTTTATGTTGGCGATCCAGGGTAAGTCAAACAGTGCTCAATCTAATCGATTGGCTCTGATAAGAAGTGCCGAAAAGTGGGGCTAATCAATGGCCCCCCACGCCTGCCGCGTGTGCCCAGTGCGAGACTCGGTTGCTGGGGCTGTCACTTTATTAACGCGTGAGGACGCGTGCACCCTGTACCTGATTAATTTCGACGCGACTACCGAGTCACTCTGGGAAAGATAATGTCCCTCCCAATTTGAAGCTTTCATCTGCCATCTTCTTATATCGACATCACCTACTCATTCTTTTCGTCCAGACTTTTGTTCTTTTGTCAATTGTTACTGATTGTTTGCCTAACGACACATAATCGTCATCGAATACTGTCCATTTGTCTCTTTCACTTGATTCACGCCTGTCGAGTCTCCTTGCTTCAGTGCCTCGCACCCTCAATCGCTGCATTCTGCTGAGGCTATTGACTACCCTCAAGCCCATCATGGCGAGCGAACGATCAACTGTGGCCCGAACGCCCGCTAAAGCGACTAAACCGGCTGCCACTACTTCTTCAGCCAAGCAACGTTCAATCGTTTCCTTCTTCCAAAAAGCTCCGCCCTCCTCCCCCGCTGCGGCATCATCACCTTTGGCAAAGCCCTCTCCCACTACCAAGCAGTCCTCGTGCCTTAAAGAAACAACGAAGGCAAATTCTTTGCCAAAGACAACCCCCCTTTCCAAGTCTAAAGCGACCCCGACTGTCGCTGTCAAACAAACAACGCCTGTCCCTGACAGCGATGCTATTGAGCCTCCAAGCTCTCAAGAGAATCTTGATTCGACCGTGAAGGTAAAGATTTCCCCGAGCTCCCACGACGATACAAGCTAAAAAGGAATGGTAGAAGCCCTCCGCGAAAATGAACCACGACACTCTCCCCAGCAGTCCGACTCGAAAGGTGAGATACTCGCAACGCACGTCAACAGCGAGATCAGCCGCTGATGCCCCAAAGGTCAAAAAGGTTGTTAGCTACGCCGAATCTTCCGATGAAGACGAACCGTTCCAGTTTGGTGGGCCTACAAGCTCGCGTAGGAGAACGAGAGTTAGGCAAGTCGTCAGGGATGAGGACGACTATGAGGAGCAGGAAGAGGAAGCCGAGGAAGATAACGATAGTGGTATGCTCTTTGACGCCCATTTTTCTGTTCAACTCTGACAACCACAGACACTATGGATGACTTTATCGCATCAGACTCAGAGGAAGATATTTCTCGATCTAAGAAGCGAAAGCGACCCTCAAAACCCGCCGCTCCCCGCAAGCGCTCCAACAAGTCATCGCCCATCCCCGACCCTGAAATCGACATCGATATCAAGGATAGCATTCTTGAAGAGGATGAGCTGATGGACGACGTTGGTGGCTCTACGGCCTCTCAATGGAGCTATAATGCCGACTCTACCGATAAGCAACCAGTTGTCAAGCCTGCTGAAAGAGCGATTATCAGGGACCCCAAATACAAGGAGAAGGCGCACACCAAGGATCCTGATCAGAGGTACCCTTGGCTCGCCAATATTATGGATAAAGATAAGCGGAAGCCCGATCACCCTGAGTACGACAAGCGAACGATTTATATTCCTCCTGCAGCTTGGCATAAGTTCTCTCCTTTCGAAACCCAATACTGGAAGATCAAGCAAAATCTCTGGGATACGATTGTCTTCTTTAAGAAGGGCAAGTTCTACGAATTATACGAGAACGACGCCACTGTGGGACACCAGGAGTTCGACTTCAAGATGACAGACCGAGTCAACATGCGCATGGTTGGCGTGCCCGAAAGTTCCCTTGACCACTGGGTGAACCAGTTCATTGCCAAGCAATACAAGGTTGCCCGTGTTGATCAGATGGAGACGAACTTGGGTAAAGAAATGCGTGAGCGACAAGACAAGAGCAAGAAGGCGGACAAGGTCATCACTCGTGAGCTCGCATGCATCCTTACAGCCGGAACACTTGTCGATGGCAGCATGCTGCAAGACGACATGGCCTCTTACTGTGTCGCCATCAAAGAGTCTCTCGTTGATAATCTCCCTGCTTTTGGTATTGCTTTTGCCGACACTGCTACTGGACGATTCTATCTTTCTACTTTCGTGGACGATGTTGATCTGACCAAGTTTGAGACTCTTATTGCTCAAACCGGCCCACGAGAACTTCTTCTCGAGAAGTCTCATTTGTCTACCAAGGCATTGCGCATCCTCAAGAACAATACTAGTCCAACCACAATTTGGACACATCTCAAGCCAGGTGAAGAGTTCTGGGATGCGGATAAGACCCGCCGCGAACTTGACTGTGGTGGCTACTTCAAAGCAGAAGATGCTGATGAAGAGGTATGGCCCGAGATTCTTCAGTCACTGAGGGACGATGATCTGGCCATGTCGGCAACTGGTGCATTGATCTCATACTTGCGTTTCCTCAAGCTTGAGAGACCCTTGCTGTCGCAGGGCAGTTTTGAGCTCTACAACCCCATCCAGAAGAATGGCACGCTGATCCTTGATGGGCAAACGCTCATCAACCTCGAAATCTTTTCCAACACCGTCAATGGCAGTTCTGAGGGTACATTGTTTAACCTACTTAACAAGTGCGTCACGCCCTTTGGAAAACGCCTCTTCCGGTCATGGGTCGCTCACCCGCTTTGCAACATTGATCGCATTAACGAGCGTCTTGATGCTGTCGAGATGCTCAATGCCGATCAGACAGTCCGCGAACAATTCGCCTCTCAGCTTGTCAAGATGCCCGACTTGGAGCGACTGATCTCACGAATCCATGCAGGCGCCTGCAAACCCGAAGACTTTGTCAAGGTGCTAGAGGGTTTTGAGCAGATAGAGTACACTATGGGTCTTCTTGAAGCGTACAAGGGCGGAAATGGCCTTGTTGACCGCTTGATCTCGTCGATGCCCAACCTTGATGAGCCCTTGAGCTATTGGCGATCAGCATTTGACCGCAATAAGGTCCGCGAGGAGAAGTTGCTTATTCCTGAACGTGGCATTGAAGAAGATTTCGACCAGAGCTCGGACCGTATCGAGGAGATCAAGCAACAGTTGGAGGACCTCTTGGATGAGAAGAAGAAGGAGTTTAAGTGCAAATTTCTCAAGTTCACAGACGTTGGCAAGGAGATCTACCAGCTGGAAGCTCCCAAGAGCGTCAAGGTACCTTCGACCTTCCGCCAGATGTCATCAACAAAGGACGTCAAGCGATGGTACTTCCCAGAACTATCTCAACTTGTGCGCGAGCTTCAAGAGGCAGAAGAAATGCACTCACAGCTTGTACGTGAGGTTGCGTCTCGATTCTTCCAAAAGTTCGATGCCGACTATGAGACCTGGCTGCAAGCCATCAAGATTATTTCTCAGCTGGATTGTCTTGTAAGCTTAGCCAAGGCATCCGCCTCTCTTGGCCAGCCCAGTTGCCGCCCTCAGTTCGTGGATGAGGAACGAAGCACTATCGACTTCCAAGAGCTTCGACATCCTTGTATGATGAACACTGTTGATGACTTCATCCCCAATGACATCAAGCTTGGTGGTGATCAGGCCAAGATCAACCTATTGACGGGAGCCAACGCTGCCGGTAAATCTACCGTCCTTCGCATGGTACGTTCTTTCTTCCGCTATCATTGTACAATGCTAACCTTTACAGTCTTGCGTCGCTGTTATCATGGCTCAAATCGGCTGCTATGTCCCTGCCACTTTCGCCCGTCTCACTCCCGTCGATCGCATCATGTCTCGTCTCGGTGCCAACGACAACATTTTTGCCGCTCAATCGACATTCTTCGTTGAGTTATCCGAGACCAAGAAGATTTTGTCTGAAGCTACGCCTCGCTCATTGGTCATCCTTGATGAGCTTGGTCGTGGAACTAGCTCCTACGATGGTGTCGCCGTTGCCCAAGCTGTTCTTCACCATGTCGCTACTCACATCGGCTGTGTCGGTTACTTTGCTACGCATTACCACTCCCTCGCTACAGAGTTTGAGAATCACCCCGAGGTTCGAGCTCGAAGAATGCAGATTCACGTTGACGAAGAAGAACGACGCGTTACCTTCCTGTATAAGCTGGAAGATGGTGTCGCTGAGGGTAGTTTCGGTATGCACTGCGCCGCTATGTGCGGCATCTCATCCCGCGTCATCGACCGTGCAGAGATTGCTGCCAGGGACTGGGAGCACACCAGTCGTCTCAAAGACAGTCTGGAGAAGGCAAAGACAGGATGCTACATCCCACTCGGTATTCTCAGCGACGTCGGTGCGCTACTTGGCGACAAGGGCGAGATGGGCGACGCTGGAGTGGATGTTCTTCTGCAAGCCATCGAGGCACTATAATATTCACTACATGAGGATACACTTTGGAACAAGGACATGAGCTGGAACGGATAGGTTTCTAGAGGAATTGGGGATATTTTGCAAGGCGTGTACGGCGTCGACTTATATGTACTCGGAACGACAACCTCTGATAGAGTTGTCAAGGGATAAATAGGCGTTGCAATGGGGTTTTATTTGGGACAGAAATGCAAGATCAATGTGCTTGGAGGGTTGAAGTGGAAAGAAATGCGATTGCTATAAAGAGATCTAGATACATAGCAAAAGATACAAGATTCCAGTTGTGCATTACATCCAACTCCACGATCAAACCTCAAAACAACATCCTCGATCTCAGCCAAACAATTAAGTCAATCCCAATCTATCTGACCTACCATCAACTATGTCAAATCACCTATCAGGATCACTACTATCATAGTCAGGCGTCGGGGCCGCTGCCGGGGTTGATGCCTTCGACGTGTTCTTTGAAGGGTCTTGTTTCGAAGAGGCTTTCCAAGCGGCCTTAGAAGTGACTCTCGGGGCGCCTTTCGAGGTAGCAGCTTTCGCGGCAGCAGTTTTCGAAGCAGTAGGTTTTGAGGCAGCAGGCGTCGCAACCCCAACCGTTGAAGCCGCTGTCGAAACAGCAGGCGAAGCACGCTCCTTCTGCATGCGAATTCTACTCGATGCACGAGAGGGCTGACTGCTGGCCGTCCCAGATTTCTTACCACCCTTACCACCCTTAGTAGTCTTGGTAGTCTTGGTCTCTGTAATAACGTCAGTCTCCGTTTACAACAAGAGTGTGCAGAACAGTAGGAGATGGGGCGAAGAGAATAGGGACTTACCAGTCCTAGCCTTCTTCGCAGCAGGTTCCTCAGCCTGGACCTCTTCAGCTGAAGTAATATCACTGCCAGGCCTCTTCAATGCCGTGGTAGCATCAATAGCAAGATCACTAATATCCTCCCGAATATCCGGGTGGATCGACTCTTCAGAATCAGAGTCACTCTGATACCTATACCGAGAATCGGCAGGCAGTATTCCCTTGAACGAACTACCTTGCTTTCGCCCAGGTGTGTTGTCATCCTGCGGCATCTCAGGGGCTTCCCAGGACCCAGGGAAAGGAGGGTTGCCTTCATACGGAGGCCAGGGAATGTCCCACCAAGCTTTGTTATCCTCGTTGTTAGGATCGGAGCGCCAGACTGATGCGAAGTTATCGATTTGATTGGTGGGATAGATTGTGCGTGCGTATGTTGGGTAGCGGCGGCGGAACTTATCCTTGATTGCGGTGAGTTTCTTGGGCATGTTGGAGCCTTTGATCCAGCCGCTGCGGTTGGGGAGATGTTCGTGATCGCCAATCGCATTTCGGATACGACAGCATCGCTTCTTGTCAGTGTGCGCCTGTTGTGTGTTAGCATGTTGAAGAGTATGTAAACGAGAGATACAAACCTTGACTTCATTATCACGGCCGATAGGTGAACGGTTAGGACTCTTGCTACGCTTCTTAGGCGCTTTGCGAAGGCACTTGGAGCAGTACATATCGTCATCGGGATCAAAGCTGGGGTCTTCCTTGCCGAGTTTCTTCACCCAGTCTGGAGAGTTTGCTCGACGGCGCAATGCCGGCCCCCCTTGCTCATTCGGCTCCTCCTCGTAGTCATCAGTCTCATACCCATCATCTTCATAGTCGCCATCCTTTTCTCCAGTTTTGCGAGACTTTTTGGACTTCTTGGCCTTCTTGGTGCGGTGACGTCCTTCAGTAGCAGAGCTCTTAGTCTTGCTAACTTGGGCTTCAACAGAAGCAGCTGCAGTCTGAGGGGGTTCGGGTGTAGCCTTGTGAGTAGACCGTCGTCGCCGACCACGAGAGACCGTAGAGGCGACTTCACTGTGGCTCTCAACGCCTGACTCAATCTGCGGAGCTGGAGACCTGCGTCTATTGCCCATTTTTGGGGGGGAGGGCTTTTTGGCCATAGACTTCTTAGGAGTGGGCTTCTTGGTGATGACTACAGCAACAGCTGACTTGTTGGAGTCAACATCCATAGACTCAGCGTCTGAAGCTAACTCGATCACCCGTGGCTCTGGGGAAGCATTTCGCGGCGGAGGTCGAGGAGTAGATTGACGAGCAGCAAGTCGCGGCTGGCTAAAGCCTCCATGATCATCGTCGTCGTCGTCGTCTTCCTCATCGCTAGGGCCACTGTCTTCGTCCCTCTCATCGCCAGTGTCGTTGTTATCGTCGCCGCCATCAACTTCAGCGTCGTCATTATCGACATTATCGAATTCGGCATCTGATGGAACAAACTCAACGTTTTCCTCCTGATGACTCTTCTCAATATGATTGCGGTACTCCTCGTCACTCATATGGCCCACCATAACACCGCACTTGTGGAAGAATTGACACTTGATGGCAGTATCAGGAGCTTTGAGAGGTATTTCAGAGGTAATCTTTCGTTCCTTCTCTCTGGCTGCCGCTAGAGCCTTTTCTTTGTTCGCCTTTTCGGCTCTCGTTTTACCTTCTTGGGCTGCCCTCGCTCTGCGCGTTTGGATGATCCCCCCATCCCCGCTCTGAGAAGCTTGAGCATTCTGAGAACTGGACCTCTCCAGATTTTCTGCGGCTAAATCCCAGAGCTCGTAGATGTGGCAGTCCATATGCTTGACACACTCGTCATCGGTATACTCTTTTCTTAGCTCTTCGCCTTTGCCATTTATACCATAGATGGCAAAAAGCGGAAGTTGGCAGAATGGGCAGTGGTCGATTTTCTTTTCCTGATGTATTTTCTTGAAGTGTTCCCACACACTAGCAGAGCTCATGAGTTCGAATTTGGGATAATTGCAAAAGGGACACTTATCCGGGGGATCGGAAAAGGCTTTCGGGCCAGCAATGTCATGCCAGACAAGAGGGTTCAGTCTTCGTGGGGGCTTAGAGAGTTTCCTTTCAGCTGCCAACGGAGTTCCCGATGGTCTTTTAGGCATGTTGACAGGACTGGGAATTCTTTGGCTTGCACTAGGACCTGGGGCTGGACGAGGGGGGACTGAACGAGGTATGTTGAAAGGATCATGAGTTTGACCCAGAGCGAACGGTTGAGCTGCTGGCTGGGGTTGAGCTACCTGCTGAGGCTGAGTCACCGGCTGAGGAGGGAAAGCAGCTAACTGATGAAGGACAGAAGCTTGTTGAAGGAGGGCAACAGCCTGCGGAGGGTGACAACGACCACTATGAGCCATTTGCTCAAGCTCATGCGCCATCTGAACAAGTCGTGCAGTGTCAGACGGAGCAGTAGGCTGTGAAGGAGCAGGACGCGGCATAGCAGGCGCTGTCCTAGGAGCAGCGTTATCTGCAACACCCAAGACTTGCCTCAACACATTGGCATGCTTCTCCCGCATATGCTTGTTTATCTGATCCTTATCCCACCACTCAAACAAGGGATCATCGCACCAAGGACACTTTCGCGACTTGTGGGCCTCCCATGTATGCTTCTTGATAGCCTCGTGATCGTCAAGCCGGTAGATGAAGTCACAGTCGTCGAAGGTGCACTTCATGGTACGCTTGAGGAGCATATTTCGAGCCTCCGCGAACTTCTTCTGTAGATCAGCCTGCTCAGTGGCTGTCAGGATGGCTGTAGAGACCATGGGTACATCATGGGAAGTGCGGAGGATCTTCTCGGCGGGCGGTGCATTCAGAGGAATGGCAACTTCAGCGGTCGACGGCCAGCCTCTCCGACCACCGAAAACACTCGGTTGATTGGTGTATGTGCTTTCTCGGTCGTTCCGTGGCGCCGAGTTGTTAGCTTGTAAGCGGTTGAGAGGACCAGGCAAGGAGGTAACGACATGTGCAGGTTCATCCTCATCAACCATTTCCACGTCAGCCTCGCCCTGCTCTGATGGATCACCGCCGCCATCACGAGAGCTGTTGTTACTATCAAGAGAACAACCATAAATATCTTCATCCGAGCCTTCCGACCGGGGATACAAGGGCGTGTGTACGGCGTGAGGCTTATTAGCCCAGTCCGGTCGACTGGTGGCCAAGACACCAACGTCATACTCCTGCTTCGGTTCGAGCTCATACTCTCCGTGAAGCACTGGGGTTACAGGAAACACAAGAGTCGGAGTTGGAGGCTCTCTGATTTCGATATGTGGTAACGGAGGTCTTCTGAACGCCTCAGGCCTGTGGAATGACAACGGCTTTGGATAGCTCCCATCCTCAAGTAGTGGTAGTTGAGGCGCGGGCCTGAAGTGACCAACAGCTGCAGGTGCCGAGCCATAATTGGCAGTAGGGTCAACTATACGACCGTTCAGGCTCTTAATCTCGAGTGTATCTTCTCCGAGGCGAGGGCGCTCGTGATAAAAGTCGGGATGGGCCACGCGAATACCCCAGACATTGCTGCTGGATATACATCTAAGCCAGTCCGCATCTGACTTCTTGACAAAAGACACTGTAATATGTGGAGACGTGATGGATTCTCTTACTCGATACCATTCATCATCGTTTGCGGTAGGGCTGAGCAGGTAAGATGGGTAGTCCATATCCTGAACTTGCTGACTGTTGTCACAAGGAGTTTGCTTGAGCAACATGTGGTCCGCGGCAAGATCTCTCACGCACTTGGTCTTGCTTGTCAGCAAGTTTACCGCATTGAAGAACTCATCGACCTTCGATGTCAGAGGTGGGAGTTCCACCGAGATATCTTTGCCATCGTACCAACCGGGGAACAAACGACAGTGCCCAGGAAGCCAATGAGGGTGACAAGTAAAAAACCATGTCGAGAACTGTTGGAGCTCACCGCCAACAGCATCTCCACAAGGCTTTCGACTTGCATTGTTGCCGCGGCGTGGAAAAACCTCGAGGCCCTTGACACCACCTCCATAGGTATTTATCGGATCACCCTCAAGCACGTACACTGACTCAAGCTTTCTGTCTGTCTCGTCATCAAAAGTCTCCGCGGTAAAATCACAGATCACCTCATAGTAATAGTCAAATTCAACTGCAAGGTTAGTACCATGTCCCAACATGTAAGGATTCGGCTTTGGGTAGTAATTAGGGAAAATGAGAGGTTGCAGGTCAGCGTCTAGCCATGAGCACTCAATCATCCAGCAAGTGCCAGGGTTATTCAGTGGATGAAGACGCTCCCAAGCCCACTGGGGAAGACCCATGGCGCCATAAACGATAGGTATGGTCTTTTTCTCGTTTGGTTTGTTCTTGTCGTAGAGGCGGAACAAGGCATGGTTATACTCTGAGCATCTCGCGTCACTATAGCCCATAGGCCGGCCGAACAGGATTTCCACGGCAGTCTTGAAGTGAGCATTGTACTGCTGAGATCCATATTTGCTGACGTCGAAGCGTGGGGTCTCGGTTCTGGGGAATGCTATATAGGCGTAGCTGATAGCATCCTTCTCGGGTCCGTTGGGGAAAGTCCCGAGGCAGCGCCCTATCCTGACGGTGTCTGTCTCTAGCTGCTTCTGGGAAGGCTGCCAATACTCAGGTCTGGTTTCGACCTTTGCCCCTGCCGAATTTATGAAGAGAGTACAACAATCCTCGTGTGACTTGTCTGAGCTATCGATAAAGTGGTCCTCTATAAAGGATATTGCTTCACAGTCACTCGGTATGGGTAAGCTGCTACAGATAATTCTGCGGTTACCTGTCCTCTTATCGAAAAAATGGAGTTTGTAGTCATATTTTTCCTCCGTCTGTTTCGATTTGGCAGGGTGAACGTGGAGCAGTTGTCGTAGAGCGAGTGCATAGGATCGCCATTTGGTGGGGACAAATGGTATACGTCCGTAGGTACTGTAAAGATAAGTCCATCCATCCTCGGGTACGGCTTCAGTCTCCTTCTCGGGGACGTAGTCACCAGTTGTGTGCATTTCGGGTATTGGTGCAGGTGACTTTGCCTCTCCACCTCCACGAAGGCTCAGACTTGGTTCGCCGGTCTTTGAGACTGGAATAGGCCAACTGTAAGTTTCCTTGTCTTGACGATGTTAGTCATGGACTCAAAAGAGTGTCACACTCAACATGCCTTTCCGGCTATCCTTTCCCCAGTTGCGACGATCATGAGCCGTCAGAAAATGCAGCGGCGGTTTGATGTTGTATAAAGGGACTTCTTCCTCAGGTCCAAGAGCCATCGCAAGCTCTTTGAGAATGTCCTCTATGGGAGCAATCGGCAACCCAAAGTACATCATTGTGAGTTTCGTCGCCAAAGAGTCCTCGACTTCCTTGAACCGATTATCAAGAAGGGCTTGGTAGCGCTTAGTGTTGGCAGCTTGTAATTCCTTGATGTCGGCGCGATCAGAAGGCATCAACATGCGACTCTCATGGTAGGTGAAGCTTTCTTGGACGATATCATCGATGGGAGTATCCGACTTCAACTTATCGGAGAAAAACCGGTGCCTATGGAACCAATCCACATCGGTTGGGCCGATCAGAAGGTCGAGACGTTTTGTGGCAATATCAGATGATACGTAATTGCGGGAGGATTCATCCCGGCCCACTGATGAGACGATAGCAGCAGCTCTCTCCATTTGCATGAACAACCCGATACTATTACAAGGTGAGATGCTCGTGAAAGGCGGGCTCTGCTGATGGTGGTCTATGGGTATAATGCAAGGCCAAGGAAAGACACCAGGATAAAGATTTCAGAAAGAATGAGTGAGGGTTGAGTAAACTAGTAACTCAGTTGGTGTGGAAAGAACAAGGGAAATGACGATAAAGAGGAAGAGGGCATACTGATCAACGAGTCGACGGGGTAAAGAAGATATTAAATCGCACACCTGGTGCGTGAATGGCGGCCTTTGAGGTGAATCTCAATCGGTGACTGCATTAGGCAGAGGCCAATACCATTGTTCTCAGACTAGCATCATCGCACGTACTAGAAGTGTCTGCAATGGTGTTTGGGACAAAGGAGGGACCTTTCTCTTTGACAAGTCAATGGGTGGTCTGTGTTGAGGGTTGCCCTTCCTCGGCATCACTGTTCATTCTTTGAGCTCTACGGGACGTCCTCTGCGGTTGCTTCAAAGGGTGACCATTCGCGCTTCATTCCGATTACTGCATCGATGCGAAGTTGAGTTTTCCCTAGGTACTCCATGGAATCTGTCGCGACCTGTCATGATGCATCGAAGAACGGCGATATACCGTTAGAGTCAATTACCGTTGGTAACTATGAAATCAGACCCAGCCACACCAAACGGCGATCCCGAAAAAGGCTGACAATAACACCTATTGATACAAGATTAGCAACCAAGTTAGCAGGTCCGAGCTCCACGCGGTTCTCTATTCGAGTGCAATCAAGCCTCCCTCCAACAGAGTAGTGCATGTTCTTTGTCTCATGCCGGGCTTGGTAGATTCGAAAAGAGGGGAAGCTCAGTCAATGTTAACAAAGAAGCTTGAACCACAGGTCTGCCTGGAAGTAGCAATTGGCAACCTGATGTTTCGGCTTCTTTGTTCAGTCGCAAATAACGAGGAGTCACGAGAAGGTGATGCATGGTCGCGAATGAAATAGTTCATTAAGGTATTGTTAGATGCCCTCTTTGCCCAGGCATGACCAAAATTTCGATGTTGCGACACCGGATTGACGGACCTATGCGCCCAGGATCACCCAGCATGCTGTTTCACAAGCTCTTCGAGCTTGTCCTGGAAATCGGCGAAGTAGTTGATGGCCTGAATGATCTTACCTTCACTCGTACCAAAGCCACTTCTGGTGAAAGCCATCCTCCACGAGCTTTCATCCCTAACCAGGGCATTGTAGTCCTTCGTTTCCCAGTTCTTGTTTGTTGGGCCTTGCGCAAAGTACTCGCCTAGTTTTCCATTCCACGTCGATAAGTCAGTAGATGCGAGCCCATTAAGTAAGTTCGGTGAGATTGTGACATGCTGAATCCCCGCTAGCTGCATCACTTCATCCATAGATGTCAGGGACGCTGCCAACACCTGCGTGCGGAATGAATGCCGGGTGTAGTAGGCCTGCGCCTCGCGGCAGAAGTCAAAGGCTTTGTTCTCGTCCACGTATCTCCGAGTGTCAGACAAGTAAGGATCATTCTGTAAGTCAAACTCACCCATCTTCGAAATGAACCTTAAGCTCATTGACATATGGTGCAATGTAGGTACACTGGGCCTCAGCAGCCAAAGCCGCTTGTTCCATACAAAACATAGTGGTCGCAAGTGTCGCAATACCCTTCATTTCCAATGTGCGACAGGCTTGGAGGCCTTCCCAGGTGGCAGGAATCTTTATGCACACGCGGTTTGTGTCGAACCCAGGTGCCAAACCCTTGAAAATATTCACGATGCCTGTGTCGCTTGTGAGTGTAGGCACCAGAGACAGACAGCAGGAAGCTTACGGTAGGCATCGTCGATGGTGCCTGCGGCTGAGTAGGAGAGCTTCGGATTGGTCTGAATATGCACGTAACCTGTAACGTTAGGTACGATCAATAGTTGGAGTTTGACCATCTTGTAAAGTCAGTACAGGTCCGTTGTTTCACAGTGTGTGCAGTCATACTAAGATCTGGACAACAAATTCCTCAAACGTCGCCGATCCTTGTAGCCCCTTCAACGCTCCACGGGCACTTTCGATGGCTTCTTTGATCAGTGCATCGTGATGCAAAAGGGGTTCTCCAGCAAGTGGCCTTGAGATCTCGAAGAATGCAATTGCCTGAGGGATGATCAGTACAGATGTTCAGAGTCAGAAGGTACATCACTCACCTGGTTAGATGTACAGTCCACGAAGGGACCTAATTGATGAGCGACTGTATTGGAGCAAGTAAGCGAAGCTGAAGCCTCAAATATGCTTATGGCCCGTACCGTTGGAGTCAAGAGTATCGCAGTCGACCTGACTAGTCCTACGAAGTGCGTCCAATAATGTCGTCATATTGATACAATATCAACGGTGCAGAGGGTTTGTACCAAAGAAAACAAGTGCTTTATTGTATGATATAAATACTGCTCGAAGCGATAAATAGATACCATCACCTTGATTGTCAAACTCATCGATGGAGTCGTTCTGTTCAAGTCAAGTCACCAAGCCGAGCTAACCCCCACCAAATGGAGAGCATGACGGAAACTTTAGCAGCCATTCGCTCGGCTTGGCTTCCCGAAACGCTTGTTTCTCTCCTGTCATTCGGTTGCAATTACCACGACGGGCATGACGAGGCAAGAGGGGTTCTTTTTCTCCAGGCAGCCGAATTCCAGATCCCAATTTACTTGAATTGATGGGGTACAAAACTTTCTACGCCAATGTCGAGACGATGCTTTGATCATGTGGTGGAAACGCGTGGGTCGAAGTGGTTCTCAAATGGTGAACTTGAACTTTGTTGTGGAGGGAGGCGATTGAGTTGGACCGGCACTTGTCGGTTATTTAACTTAGAATAGCCGTCGGGGAATATTATTTCTTTCAGAAGACTTGATGATGGTCTGATAAAATTATTGAGATACCAAGATTGAGTTTAGTGGCATTCAATTAGAATTGATGGATTTCGAATAACAGCAAGCAAGAGGTAGCGGGGTCCTTCTCCAACTCCTCCCCACGTGACAAATCACGTTTTGCTTCCCCAGGAATTCCCCAATCGGGGTTATCCACCATTGCATCCAAGAATCTGCGGCTCCGGCAGCACATCACCAGTCCCAGTCGAACCACCTCCAATCTCACTCCCTCACCCCCCGTCCCCGTTCCCGTTCAACCCGGCGTGTCCAGCACCGCCATGAACCCAATCGCAACCTCCACGCCATAATGCGACCACCACGATGTCTCTTCCCCGCCGCGGAGATCCTTCTAAAGCCAGCAGCTCCCACCAGCAGACGGTGCATGTCCTCTGCCGCTGCCTTCCAACCGCCTAGAATAGTCGCTGCTACTCCATGGAAGGGTTCTTCGTTTTTCCTCTCGAATAGGTTGTTTGATCGGTCGACATGCCTGGATTTTGTTATACTACGGCGTGCCAATGGCATCAGATCGACGTCGGCTTCTGCGGCTACGATATCTTCTACGAATACTGCGCAGACGGAGCCGGAACCGGAACTCGCTCCTCATCGAAGACGACAGGCTCAACGTCGTGAGAAAGCAGCAGCTGAAGCAGCGGCCGCTGCTGCTCGAGGAGAGAAGCCACTTCCTCCTGATGCCTCATCCCTCCTCGCCCAACATGCCGCCTCGCAAACGAGTACTTTCCGCCGGTACCTCTCCGCATGCCTCTCCCTCTCGAAACCTCGATTAACAATGCTCGTCGTCCTTACCGCCATGGCAACATACGCTTTATACCCCGTTCCCGAAATGCTCTCGCCGAGTACGACCGAGACACCGAGTTTGAGTCCTTTAACATTATTATTCCTCACGATCGGCACGACGCTATGTTCTTCTAGCGCCAATGCTCTAAACATGCTTTATGAGCCTTCCACCGATGCTAAGATGACACGAACTCGAAATCGACCGCTCGTGCGAAAACTTATTCCTCAAAGAATTGCGGTGCTGTTCGCTATCTTGTCTGGAGTTTTGGGAACCGGTGCCTTGTACTTTGGTGTCAATCCCACTGTTTCCGGACTTGGATTTGCGAACATTGTTATCTATGCTGGAATGTACACACCTCTTAAGGCTGTGACGGCTTTTAATACCTGGATCGGCGCTGTGGTTGGCGGTATTCCTCCTTTAATGGGCTGGGCTGCGGCTGCTGGTGAGACTGCTACAAAGGACGGCTCATGGCGTGAACTTCTGTTCTCCCCCGACGGTTCATCCCTTGGTGGTTGGGTAATGGCTGGTCTGCTATTCGCATGGCAGTTCCCCCACTTCATGGCGCTCAGCTGGCCTATTCGCGAAGAGTACAAGAAGGCTGGTCTTCGAATGCTATCATGGACAAATCCGGCACGTAACGGCCGAGTCGCTCTCCGATACAGCTTCGTCTTCATTCCCCTCTGCATATCTCTCTGTGCTGCAGGAGTAACAGAGTGGTCCTTCGCAGTAACAAGCTTCCCCATAAATGCCTGGCTAATTAGAGAAGCTGTGCGGTTCTGGCGATATGAGGGTCACAAGGGCAGTGCTAGGGGTCTTTTCTGGGCGAGTGTATGGCATCTCCCTGGTATCATGATCCTTGCTTTATTACACAAGAAGGGAATGTGGAGTAGAGTCTGGAGAAGTGTATTTGGTGAGGACGACGGAGAGTGGGAAGAGGAAGAATTGGATGAGATGGTCAGCATGGCTGTGGAAAATGCCAATAGCCAGTTGCGGGAGAAGCCTGTACGATGAACGTGTAGGATAACGAATGAATATGTAACATCAATTGTATATGTGACGGGAAATAGAATTCTAGCATTTGGGCTGTTAGGGCGCATCATACGCAGCTCATATATCACCACTGTAGATTCTGTTAATAGCATAAGGCATCAAAGGCAAAAACTCGTTGAAAATGAAAACGTCAATAAATTGCGAAAGACAATGCGCTGCTAGATCCCCATGCACGTCATGTCGTGGTATCTCTATCTCTAGTTATACAAAGGAAATGTGCCATGATCATTCCCTCTCCTTCTGACCACCATTTTAACAACAGAGAGAGAAAAAATAATAATAAAAAAGAGAGAGCAAGTAACGCCAAAATACAATATTCCCTGCGTTATCGTCGTTATAACTGCCCAGAAAGCGCCAAACACCGCGTGAACCTATACCACTCGCCATGTAGGATGCTGGATTATAAGGATTGACAAAAGGAATGGACGGCGAGGGTGGGTAGTCTCCGATGAGATAGAAAAGAGTCGTGAAACAAGAGTGTACGAGAAGGTGGTAGGTTTAAACACCTCTTCCTGGACGGTTAATAAGATTCCCAATTCCCATATCCGAACTTTGCGGTCGCTGTGTCATGTACTGGGGACTATTCCCCTGACTATGTCCACCGTGATGATGTCCATATGCGTGGCCCGCACTTGCTTGGGAGCTCACACTCGACGAGTATCCGTGGCCGCCGTAGCCAGGCGCGTAGGCTCCGAGGTTGTACTGAACGGCAGCAGCCATGTGGTGAGGCTGGAGCGGCTGGAAGGACGTGTTGGCCGCGGCCACAACGGACGAGGCGGTGGTCTCGGGGCTGCTATAGGATGCGTCTAGTTCGTCAACCGGTGTCAGGCCCATGCCGGAGATCCCGCTGTCGTCGTCATACCCTGAGAGAGCGCCGGACTCGAGACGGTCACGGCGGGCTGCGGCGCGGGCTGCGCTTTGCAGATTCTTGAGGCCATTTGACATGCACTGTATAATATGTTAGCAGATGTTCTCTTAAGATGAGTAAAGACGATAACTTACCTTGGCTTCGACTACGTTCCACTTCTCGCCTGTTCGAGCTGCGAGGCCACTCCAGATCTCCTTTCTCATGGCCATGTACTCCTTGGCTAGGCGCTGAAGCTTGAGGTTGTCCCAGTCATCAGCACCCTTGCGTTCCAATAATCGCTCATGACGTTTGCGGCAGGCATTGGGAGTCTTGGATGGAAAGTAATTCGCCTGGATCTGTCCCCAGTTCAGGCCTTGCATTCTCGCAGCGAGAAGTTGCTGGTCATCTTGGGGTGTCCAAGCTCCTGAACTGGCTCTGGTTGGAACAGGAGCAGGTACAGAAACAGGAGGTGCTGAAGTTGTAGCGTAGGATTCGTATGTGGGTTGTTGAGTTTGTGATTGAAGGGGCATAGAAGAAGAAGCACTTGTTCCCATGCCGTAGTAGTTCGGCATGGTCATGCGCTGCTGGCTGTAGAGAGGAGAGGGAGCGAGAGAAACCGGGATGCCAGCGTTATAGCGGTTCTGAGATGAGCTCGAAGCTCGAGAGTGTTTTGGCATCATGAAGAAAGAGTTGTGGGGGTGTAAGAGCGATGAGTGAAGGGATTCAGACAAGTGAATCCTGTAACAAGATTACGGATTAAGCGTAAAAGAGGATAAGGTCCGGGTCAACCGGCCTGGTATGCTTGTTCGGTCTTGAGATGACGGCCCAAAAAGAAAATGGATCCTCGACCAAGCGAGAGTCCTTTGTGTAATAGCGAGAGGGTCTGAGATGATAGAGTAAGAGAAAACAAAGCCCAATGGTCAAGAAGCGACAGATGGAATAGCGCCAAGATAGAACCACAACGAGAGAAAAAGGAAATAACCTAGGAAAGAGGAAAGTGAAGTTGTCTGAAGAATGGAGAAAGGGGTCTTAAAAAGGCCGGATATGAAGCAGCTTTAAGACCTCGAGGAGGAGACAAAGACCAATCTCGAGGTGGGCGGCTCTGGCACTGAAACAAGAACAAGAGACGGACAGAGACAATGAAACAGCACACTCGTGTCTGAAAGAAGTGGTTTTTCACAAATGGGTTGCTAATATTGGTCCGGAAGGCGGCTGTTTGAAGAACATGGGCGGTTAACAGAGTGGGCGGTTACAGTCAAGATGGATCTGTTCGTGGAGAAGATCAAGACAGGTTCATCCGTACTACCAAGTTTGAGCAAGCGCCTACGCGATGTTCAGGGCGTGTGTACAACAAGATAAACTTAATAGCTAAAAGCTAAAGCAGGAACAGAGATCTCGAGAGCCACACGATTTGCATATGTGTATGATCCATGAGGGCGCCTGGGGAAATTGCAACGGGGTTTCTGCATTGCATGTGGTGTGCAAGCGCGGGTAGAGGACAGCACTAAAAGCGGAACACGGGATGCGCATCATAGTTGCACCGGCAGATGAAACAAAGACAGGTACAAGTATGTCATGGCAGCTGAACAAAGCCCTCCCCGTCGAGTCATGATACCAGGGTTTTGGTGTTGAGAAGACTCCAGAGATAGTGTGGATATGGAGGGGTCGTACCATTGGCCACACTGGTACTGGAGGCGCGCGTTTAAAGTATTAGGCGACGCCCAAACAAGTCTAGTGTGTCTATTTTGGGAGTTCTGCGCATATCTGATTGGGAGATGTACTACCGCTTGGAGATTGGGAGAGGAAGTACAAGATGGATCTTGGAAGAAGAGCGCTTGGAAAGATCTTTGTAAAGGTCGCTGGGCGTGTAGTGAGGCAGATGACATGTTTCAGGTTGTTCTACAACGGATGACAATGTTATTTCCTGCGTGTTCTTGGAAGGTGAGGACGATAAGATAAGATGTCATCCCAGATTCTCAGTGATGATGGCAGTAGACTGTTCCCCAACGGGTTCAGAACCTCCACTGTTTACGCGCGATTGGTAGCTGCCGCCAACGGTTCCGGCTCCGAGATCCACGGCCAACACAATACAAGAGACGGATCTTGATGTTAATGTTCAATTTACAGGAAGAGGATGCATATCAATATGCTGCCAAAATTATTTTCCGTGAGGATGACACGCAGTTGAAGGTCATGGTGATGATCTGGAGCAATAAAAGTAGTGGCTGGCTTGGTGGGGGAACCTCCTGAGAACTGTCTCTTGCATCGCGTAGTAGGCACTTGGCGCACTTAAACCTCATCGCCATCTGAACCTCATCACATCACGATCGCACAATGCCCTCAACCAAGCGTCGGAGTATTCGCTTACAAACTGTCGACAATGATAAGCTCGCCGACTCAGAATTCGACCTTAAGCCAACTCTTACACCAAAGCGTCAGATCAAAACGCCAAAGTCCAAATTATGTATCGGGGTACCCATTTGCAAACCGTGCGGAAGGCCTCGCCAGCAGCATCATCAGCAATTGATGTCTGACCAACAAGTCGCAAGGAAATTGCATTGGCATATGCGCAGATCAACAATGGGCAAAAGAGTTGGCGATGCCGCTCGAACCATCTTTCTTCTTTCGCGCCAATGGCCATGGGAACTGGTCAAAGGCTTCGCGCCCGCGAAATGGGGCATTGAGGTTCTGGAGAGTATGAGAAAGCTCTCCAGAATTTTGAAGCGAAATACCGCGATGAATAATTATGGGAAGGACTTCCAGGTGGTGAAGGATTTCCTACGCAATTGTGCAATGAAACGCGATCGGAAGTATCCTCGTCTGAAGACCAGCGATGTGTTGGATGCTTGCGCGCATTTCAACAATGATGACTACGTGAGGCGTGAGACGATACAAATAACGGCGACGGCAAAGATAGAGCGTTACAAGGCAAAGTCGAGGGATGAGAGCGTTGAGGTCAAGGACGAGAGCGAGAGTGATGCTATTGAGGTTGACGCGATTGCGAGCGACATGGACTCGGATGATGAATGGGAAGATTGGATCGGATATACTGATTTCGGCGATGATGTCGGCATATCGGAACAAAAAGACACTGCTGCGACCACGAAACGATCAAGATCTCCGTCATGCTCAATCTCGCAAGACCCAAAACGCGCTCGAACATCTGAGCCCAACAGGCCACGTCCACAAAACTTCTCAGATCTCATGGCCTCTCTTCAAGTCTTACAAACCGACAAGCAAAAGGAGCTCGAAAATATCACAACATTACTCCGTGAAGTCACAGCTTCAATACAAGCCAGCGAGACTTCTCAAACAAACACGACCAACGCCACAATCAAGAAATTATGCTCCGACGTAAAAGTCTACGAAACAGAACGCGAAAAGATCCTGAAAGGTCGAAAGTTTGTGGAAGAGCACCACGAGGACATGGCGATGGGCGCGGACGATCTCGCAAAGACACTACAACAATACACGTCACGACTAGAGGAATGCGACAAATTAACTGCGCAGGCAAACGCCGATGTGTTGGAAGAGCTAGATCAAATCGCGCAACAGGATTTTGATCTGAAAGATGAGGAGGAGAGGCTGGAAGGGCGTGAGAAGGAGGTTCTTGAGGATGTTGGACATTATGGTGTTATCGGGACGATGATGAGATTGGGACCTGGAGGCATGGCGGAGTTGTTGGGGAGGCTTGAGGGGAATGGTGTTTCTTTGGTTGAGATGGCTGAGAGTATAATGAATGAGAGCGAGTGAGAATTCACAACATTGCTTTGCATTTGAAGGTTTGGTTAGTGAGTTTGTAGATTGAGTCTGTCCCGCAATCGACATCACCAAGAATGACGGCTAAGGGCATTCCACCGCGAACCTACGACAGAAATGGCATTTCGTAGCTGAAAGTATCGAGAATCAGACAGAGCAAGAAACTACAAAAATTCTTTGCATTTGATAGTATGGTCAGTGATGTCGGTGATTGATCGTGAGTCCTGCGCTTATCGCGGCATCACCAAAAATGACAGCTGCCCACAGGCGGGACTATCTACCTAGTTATATCTTAGCAGCCCAACCTGGGCACTGTACAGTTCACACCCCAGAAAATGATCACAGAACTTCTCTCTTATCTCCCCCTTTTCTCATTCTTCGCCCCATTGCGTATCTCTCTTTTCTTTTTATCAGACCGACATTCACTAAAAAACTGATCATTTCCCCAAACCTCCAATAGATAAGTAAATACTGCTGCTGTCTCAGTTTCACAATATCTCAGTCTAGCCTCCGGTGAGCAAACCAGCCGATGTCACCATGCATTTTAGTGAGAACGGCTGGGCATGTCTCGGGAAGCCTACTTAAAAACCCGGTCACCGACGCGTTATCTATCAGGAAATTTTCAGTGTAAGACAGTAGCATGTATTTTTCTCACAAATGAGACAGTTTGTGGCAATCTTGCTACACTCAAACTCACCGTTGGCTTGTCAGTTATGGAACTCTGTTTTCCCGCTTTATGCACTGTAGTAAGATCCCCAAATTCGCCATGAGATATTGCTTCTTTGGGGAGTACTTTTAATCGATTGCGATTTTTCTATTGGCTGATATCCTGAAACCCAAAGACGTGTCGAAATTATTTGAGACGAACAGAGATGTTTTTTTGCTCAGTGTTAAGCTTCAAACGGGGTCATATGGCTCAAGCCTCAGCATCATAAAAAGGAATACCAAGGGTGGGCAGCGACACTGAATAGCACTAAAAGGCTATATTGATGTCTTAGTGGGCTGATCAACTAGGATGAGCACGGTTTACGAAGGTCTCACCACTCACGTCGTCTCCTTTTTGACGCGTCTCAAGAGACTTATATACAACCGGACTAGGTACTGGGTATAAAACTATAAATACTGCAACACATCGCGATTCAAAGCTGCCTTTGAGTTGGGCAACTGGATTTGCATCACATGAACCTAATGCTACAAGATGTCTGATGTGCTGGCTAACAACCATGTCGGGCGCCGACCCGTAGGAAGATCTTTGGGCAGTCCAGACTCATATCCTCTACGCATTAAGAGGGGAGGCGCTGCTGGAGATGGTGTTGCAAAAGCTAAGAGCAAAAACAAAAGAGGACCTCGCGTGCCCGAGGCTCCCAAGACCTTGTCTGACAACGAGATCAAGTCAAAGCTTGACAAGAAACCCCTTAACCCTTGACAATCGTACGTCTGTCGCGAGAGACATCTTCGACCTTGAAGATCTCATTAAGGGCTATCAGAACAGGTATAAGTGTTACAGTACAGATTGTCGTGATCTCAAAGTGTGCCTGTGTCGAACGGCACAAGAAAGGGATAAGCATAATCCTAAGCTGAACAGAGATGATGTGATAAAGACTCTCCTATACTATGACCTTCCGCCCAACAAGAAGGACAACACGAAGAAGAAATAGCAAGTGTCTGTGCCTTGTGAAAAAACTGCTCCGCCAGGTATATTTAATGAGGAATCGCCGCCTACTGAGGCGCCACCTGTTGTATCTGAGCCTACTCCGGCTCCTTCCTCTCCTCCTTCTTCTCCTTCTTCTCCTTCTTCGGCGCCAGAGTACTCTCGGGCGTTCTCGACTGTGTCAAGGGCTTCGAGTGTTACTACTGTCACTCCTGATACTCCAGCCACAACAACCAGGGCGGATTCAACATGCCCGGCAATCCAAGATTGTCCGGTGGATGACAGGATTGAAGAAGATTCTCTGTTTGTTGAAAGAGTTTCTGACTTTCCTGGATATAGGAGGTCCGCTACGCGTCAGCAAGAGGACTGCAAGGTTCCAAAATCAAACTCGGTGCAGCCGGAACCTGAAAGCATGGACTCTGAGCTCTCGAAACAATCTGAGCCATCTCATGAGCACTCTGAAACTGAACGTCCTGAAGCTCAACTCAGGGAGTCAGTAGAAACAGACATGCGAATGGACGCCGACGTGCCATTCCACGAAGCTGTTCAAACCGAAACAGAATCAAACTCAAACTCGGTAACTATATACCTCCTTGATTCCTTTGTTTGAACATGTGCTCACACATCTTGTTAGCCACAGCAAACTCCCCAAAGCCCTCTTACTCCTGATTATATTATCGAAGGGCTAGAGTTCCTAGAACTTCAAGAAAAATCAGAAGAAGAACATCTTGCTTCCCTCGTCTCATCAGCAAGAGATAAAGTACAGGCTGCGAATATCTCTATGGCAGCAGTGCAAGACCTGAACGAGAATATCAACTAACTAGTTGAAAGTCTTGAAAAGTTAAATCACAAAGGGAAGATATCACCAAAGGCAACGTATTCCTCAAAATGTCTCTCCAACAACGAGGTGTTTCTTACTATGCAGGGGAATATCAACGAACTTTGCAGCGTGCTGAAGAAAACCGGGAGCACATTGAGAAGTTAATACAGAACCGCGAGCAAGAAATCCAAGAGGAATTTCAAAGAGCTACCCAGAGGGAGATTGAGATCAGGGGTCAACTTGAGCAGGAGTATGCCAAGTTTACTCGGCTGGAGGAAAAGGAGAAGGAGGTTTGCCGGAATGTGCAGTATTACAGCTTTATCGCCTCGCTGCTGAGGCTTGGACCAGGGGGGCTGAATGTCTTGCTTCATAAGATGAGTTGGCACGGTATTGACATCATCACAGAGGTTAAGGTAAGATATGCCCTTTTGTTAACTGAGAGACGGTTGAACTAACAGAAGCTATAGAATTCTCAGACTCCCATGCCGGATCACGGAATGATTATATGAAAGTAATATATAATAGTCATAAGGTCTGACGATAACGGAAAGCGTATATTGCGTCATGTATTGGGAACTTCTATATTCGAATCACTATGGTTACTGGTGTTTGGGTCTATTTGGGAGTTATTTCACGTAAGAGGGTTGAAAGACCTCAGTTTTGTACAAAAGCCGGCGATACCACACAAGTCTTGACAATATCATTTAGTTTCTTCTTTCCTTCAACTACTGCTCTCAACTGTGACAAATTATTTGTGCTGAACGTTATGTGATATGCTGATATTTAAGCTGCTGAGTATTTTATTAAGGTTGACGATGTTTAGGTGAAAGGAACACGTGGGGCTTTGGTTGTATTTCTTTGTCCTACTTCGGCCCGAGCCAGCAAGTGATAAGAAATGTAAAATAACGAAGCTCACCAAAATTCTATATTAGGCCCAGAAACTACTGCTGCAAGCATTTTCGTGAGAATAATACAATAAATAAATCGCTAGGGCTATATATTTACCATAAATACACTTTTCTGCTTGCTGTTAAACCGAGAAAATTGGGTCTAGTGAGCAGGTTCGCCAGTTGCCGTAGGGTAGGCACCAACGCAATGACCCCGCCAAGACAGCAAAACACCATGTCTAACGAACCAAAAGCATCATCGCTCTACTGCAATGATAAGGCTGACCAAATAGATCACACCCCCCTCGTGCAAACTCCACTTCAAGGCAGCTTGTGATTCTCCAAGTGGGGTCCTCTGCTGCATCCGCTTACAGTCGTTGAACAAGGATGTTTGCCAGTCAGCGATAGCTTGGCTAGTATTGTACGGGTAGACGATACAGTGGCTATGACGGCACTCATGCAGGTCCGTTGGTCAGCTGCGTTAAGCGGTTGCCTCTTTTGATGCACATTGCTGGCAATGAGTGCGTCGCCTTATGCAGGTGAGACTGTTGGTCTGTTGGTCTACGTAGGCTTGCTAGAGGGTGACAGAAGAGATGCACTATTGGATCTAGAGTAGAGGAGGGAGATAATTTTAATAAATTTGTAGAAAATTACATAAATTAAGTAAATTTAGGGGACAATCTCATGAAGATAATAAGAGTTTATAAAGTTTTTAATATATTATATTATTTTCCCAAGTTTATTTACACATTTTCATCTTGCAAGATTGGCCGGCCATTCTGTCACCGTGGGGGGTGTGAACGAGGCAGTGATCAAAAGCGCCCAGAGATAATCCATCCAAAGACGAAAAAGGCAGCCAGTGTTGAGGAGTATATAATTCCCTATCCTCGTCTAAATTTTCACCCATCATCATCCGCTTTCATCCCGTCATGGCTTCGAACACCACATCTACAGGCTCAAAGAGCTTCCTTGCCCTGGGTTCCATCAACGCCTTAGTGGAGTCTCTTTTTCCAGGCGGCACAAGCCAATTGCCCTCTGTTGCTTTCCTCCTTTACATATCACCCTACCTCTTCCAAGCCGTAGGGAGCGCTGCCAAGTCGCAATTTATTTCAAGTGTCGAGATTAAAGCCCACGATGAGATCTTCAATTATGTCATGAGCTGGGTCGCTCGGCATAAGCTGTCCCGCAGCAACCATCGTCTTCTTGCTTCGAGCACCCTTGATCATGAGACCTTCTCGCTGGTTCCTGGGCCTACGAATCAAAGCGACGAAGGGGATGATGTGGTCGATGATGTTGATCCGGGTGCTAGCCTTGATGAGTTGAGGTCCAAGATCTCGCTGTACAATGCGCGGCCGTTGCATTGGACCCCTTCTGTCGGGACGCACTTCTTCACGTGGGAGGGCCGCCTGATCGCATTTACAAGGTCTATCGAGAGCCAGGAATCGTCCCCGTTTTCTCGCAAGCCTGAGAAGATTGAACTCTCCTGCCTTGGGAGAAACGCCGACGTGCTCAAGCGCATCATCTACAATGCACGCATCGAGTACCTGGAGAAGCAACGCGGGCGCACCAGTATCTACAGAGCCGTCAAGACCTATGGGGACGAGCTTTCTTGGACGAAATGCATGTCCAAGCCGACGCGACCTATGTCCACCATTGCGCTTGACGAGGAGATCAAGCAAAGCCTCATCAAGGATCTTTCACGATACCTGAACCCTCGGACGAAGAATTGGTACGCTACGAGAGGCATTCCGTACCGAAGGGGTTATCTCTTTTCAGGCCCCCCGGGCACCGGAAAAACGAGTTTGACGCTTGCTGCTGCTGGACTGATGGGGCTCAATATCTACATGATCAGTCTAAGCTCCCCTAACCTCTCGGAAGACAGCTTGGCCACGCTTTTCCGTGACCTACCTCGTACATGCCTCGTCCTATTGGAGGATATCGATGCAGCTGGATTGACCAACAAGCGGAAGAAGCAGGAAACTCAAGCAAATGGGCCGCCGAAGCCCATGAGACAGCCTATTTCTCTATCCGGGTTGCTCAATGTCATTGACGGTGTCGGCGCACAAGAAGGTCGCGTGCTAGTCATGACTTCTAACCACACGGAAAACATCGATCCGGCTTTATTGCGCCCGGGAAGGGTCGACTTCAACGTCGAATTCGGGCTGGCCTCATCCGAAACTATCACCCAGCTGTTCAGACTGATGTACGGGACTTCGTCCGACGAGGTCGGGTCGATTGAACATACGGCTACGGAAAGCCCGGAAAAGTCCGTAGTGACAACGAAGTCCGTCGCTGTGTTAGCTAAGGAATTTGCGAGCCAAGTACCGCCTCTAGTGTTCAGCCCTGCGGCTATCCAGGGCTATCTGCTGATACATCAGGATGACCCCGTTGGGGCTGTCGATGCTGTGGGGAAGTGGGTTGAGCAGCAGCAGCAGAGGCTGATGAAGGCCAGGGCCGATGCGCTTGAAGAAGAAGAAGAGGATGAGAAGAAGCCCAAGACGCCTCCGAACGGTGCTGAGGATGAGACTGAAGCTATAGGTAAAGAGCTGACGAATGGAGCCTGAGATAAGGATGAAGTTAGTATATCCGTCTTTGAAGAGTTTATTAATAAGGACTACTCTTCGATAATCTGATTATTCTTGGGACATTTTATCGTAATTTTATAAAATTTAGGTAATTTTAGTATACCGTTGAGTGTTTTAGTACCTGGGTGACTCAGTAGTACAACGCAACATAGACTTGTTTATAAGGTAGCAAGAGATTATGAAATGACATCTATTGTTCTATATATAAGCCAGACTGCTCTGTCCAAGTCTACAGCTTCCAGCGCAACAGAGTGAACGAGTGCTTGGGGAACGTAAACAAGCCCTCGCCATTCCACTTGGACTCCTTGATACCAACCTCCTCCTTCTCCGCAGTGTTAACGACCTTAACGTCCTTTCCACTAACAGTATAAACCTCAACCTCCTTACCACCAGTCAAGCCCCTGAGCTCTGTCTCAAAGTCCTTCTCCTCATGGATATTCACAACAGCGAGGTTGACAACACCATCCTTATCAAGCGCAGCACTAACATCCAACCACGGCGTCTCGATAGCACCGCGAATCCACTCCGGATGCGTAGGTCCTTGATACTCCCCAGCGCGAACATTAACAGCAATGGTAGATCCTCGCATGTACTTGCTGTAGAGAAGCAAAGACCACCAGGTTGGTTGCTTGAGGAGGCCGTCCTTGGTGGTCATGAGGGGAGAAATGACGTTTACGCTCTGGGCGATGTTGGCCATGCCGATGTGCTTGGATTGACGCACGAACACGTTGAGCCAGATTGCTACGGCGAGGGCATCGGAGAGGTTGTATTTCTCTTCGGCGCCTTCTTCGCCGGGCGCGCGGACCGGATCCCATACGTTCCATTCGTCGAAGCAGATCTTTTGACGGCGGACTGTGGGGGGCACTTTGTTCTCGATGCGGGCGAGATCGATGAGACCGGCTGTGATCTCGATAGCACGCTCAGCAGAACGAGGGGCTACAAAAGTCAGTATCCCTCCCTGTGAATAAGACGAGGACAACTTACCAGTAGCGTTCTTGTAGTGATCCTCACTAGCAGTATAAATATGAATACTATGCTGATCAATAAGACTAGCAGTCGTACTTCCACCCAATCCGTGAATGTCAAACTTGATACACTCCTTGATAACATAAGCGTCCCAGGAGCTGTGACCTGTCTCTCCGCAGAGAATGAGCTCGACGTTGGGATCGAGGAGCTTGATGGCTTTGGCCCATTGGTAGGCTTTCTTGGCGTAGTCTTCCTTTGTCATTTGGCCGACTTGCCAGGGGCCGTACATTTCGTTGCCGAGAGCCCAGTATTTGACCTGAGGGTGTTAGTGGTGAGAAGAGGGGAGGGTGGAGGGGAGGTGAGGTACGTTGTAGGGCTTCTCACGGCCGTTTTGGCGACGGAGGTTGGCGTAGTATGTTGGTCTGTCGGAGTTGCAGTACTCGACCCATGCGAGAGCTGGTGAAGTCAGTACTGGTGTTGAGAGAGTGACGGTGAGACTGACCTTCGTCGAGAGTTCCTAATCTCATTAGTATACGCTTTCTGTAAGAATGAATGAGAACATACCAGTTCCAAAGTTGAGGGCAAAGTAAGGCTCAGTGCCTACAACCTCGCACCACTTGAGAAACTCATCCGTACCAAACTCATTGGTCTCTGTACCAATCCACGCAAGTTCAGGTCTACCTTGTCAGTGCCTGTCACTCAAATCCTCTCAATCATTAAGGGGGTGCTTACCTAGCAGGTCTCTTCTCCTTAGGCCCAACACCATCAAGCCAGTGATACGTCGCAACAAAGTTACCACCAGGATATCGCACAACAGGACAGTTGAGCTCCTTGAAGGCCTCAATCACATCCTTCCGGAACCCATTCTCGTCAGACAGGGGATTTCCGGGGTCGTAGATGCCGCCGTAGATGCAGCGACCCATGTGCCTGTAAGTTGTACGTCAGGGTGCCATTCCGAGGCGTAATCCTCCGGAGCTGAGGGTGAGGCTGGGGGCGGACATACTCTGTGAAACCGCCATAGATGTTATCCTCGATCTTGGAGATGATGGCACTGGGGTCTACCGAGATGGAAGGACGCTCATCGTCTGCGATGCGAGTGAACGTAGCCATTTTGACAAATCTATTTCATAAACTCAACGATCTTGGTAAACTTGGGTTTCTTAGACGAGAGAACAGACCAATTTATGCCTGATTCCCCCATCTCCATTTCTACGGTCAAGTACGGCGAACCCCTCATCTACTCTGTCAGGCGCAACATTAAACATGTCACTACGGCGTGCTAAACCCTGTATAAACCGTTTCTTAACCCACCTTTTGCGCGCTGCAATTGGCGCGCTTGTCTTCTCCGCACGCGAGACCTGAGCTACGTCTCGGCCGGGAGATCCAAGTCCGGCAGCATCTCCACAGAGGCCCCCTTCGCCTAACCGTGTAAGTCGGCCAAAACTTTGCGCACCAACCAAACTCTCGCCAGAAAAACAGAGGCTCACAGCGGTACAGAGCCGCACTTGTGCGCTCCAATCGGAATGTGTCTCGTGGGTTATAATCTCCGTAATGACAGGTGAATCGTTTGCAACGCCATAGAATGGTCGCCAGAAGTGCTCCCCATGGGCAATTCCTCCCGCAAGGACCCGCTGTATTGCCCACTCCACGGGGGATAAGACCCCATAATCTAACTAAAGTTATCGCACCCCATGGGCAAAAACCAAAACACGTTCGATGGCTAACTCAAACTTGCTTTGGGCATCGATGATCCTTTCTAAAGTTCCTCGCGACGTTCGGCTACTCGGAATGATCCTTGCAATGATACCTTACTCTGCAACTGTATAAATAGACCTGTAAATCACTACTCTGTCACTTCTGTCATAAACATCATCGACATCATGGCTCTTCCACCAAAGTGGTATCAATTCCTCGTCTCAGTGTTTGCCTCTCTTGGCTCACTCCTCTACGGTTATGATCTTGGTGTGATTGCCGAGGTCATTGCCTCTGGGAACTTTAAGAACACGTTTGGCGATGACCCCAATGCTACGTACGTCCTTCTTCTCAATGTTGTATGCCTCAACTGACAATGGCAGCGGCGCGGTTGTGTCCATCTTCACTGGCGGTGCGTTCTTTGGTGCCATGTTCGCTGGTTACGCTGGTGATCGCCTCGGTCGAAAATGGACCATCATGATCGGTGCCTTGATCTTCATCCTTGGTGGTAGTTTGCAGACTGCTGCTGACCACATCAACTACCTCTATGCGGGCCGCTGTCTCGCTGGTCTTGGGTGCGTCCTCCGGAAACTCTCCTCACAGCTCAACTAACACATTCAGTGTCGGATTTCTCGTCATGATCGTTCCAGTCTACCAAGGAGAACTCTGCCACCCTGACATTCGTGGCCGAGTCACAGCCCTCCAGCAATTCATGCTCGGTGTTGGCGCCCTCGTGGCTGCAGCCATCGGCTACGGAACGTACACTGGTATCGGCGATGAGAACTCAGGCCAATGGCGCATTCCCCTTGGCATTCAGAACCTCCCCGCTGTATTCCTCGCCGCTCTTATTCTCTTCTTCCCCGAATCTCCTCGGTGGCTGATCGATCACGGCCGTGTTGAGGAGGGTCTTCAAACACTCGCTAAGCTTCACGCACACGGTGATATCAATGATACCTGGGTCAGGGCTGAGTTTGACCAGATCCAGGAGCGTCTTGCTATGGAACATGAAGCTTCTGCTAAAAGCTGGAGCGAGCTTTTCACTGATAGGTCATGCTTTCGCCGTCTGTGGCTTGCCATCTCTGTGCAAGTCGCTGCGCAAATGACTGGTGTCAGTGCTATTCAGTACTACTCTGTTGCCATCTACGCCAAGATCGGTATTCAGGGAGACGAGACTCTTCGTTATCAGATGATCTCCTCTGTCATTGCCCTGGTAGCGCAATTCATCTGCATGCTCGTCATTGACAGAACTGGACGCCGCTGGCCTTTGATCGGCGGTAACCTTCTCAACTGCGTCACCTTCATTATCGCCACAGTTCTCCTCGCCAGTTTCCCCCCTGGCTCTGAGAGCACTGGCGGTGGTGCAGCTGGTTGGGGCTTCATCGTGGTCACATGGATCTACAATTTCTCCTTCAGTGCTACCTGTGGTCCTTTGTCCTGGATCATTCCCGCTGAGATCTTTGATATGAAGACTCGTGCTAAGGGTGTATCGCTGGCTACTATGATGTCTTTTGCTTTCAACACCATGATCGGTCAGACCACCTCTGTCGCTCTTGATGACAAGACTGGTATTGGCTGGAGATGGTACATCCTCTTCATTGTAAGTTCTCGAAATCATACGCCGTCAAACTGTGCTGACGTTTTAGGTCTGCAACTTTACCAACGCCCTCTACTTCTGGGCCATACTCCCCGAGACCGCCAACAGACCCCTTGAGGAGATGCGATATCTCTTCACCGAGGCTCCCTTGTTTGTTCCCATGATGGATCAGGCCAAGTTCACCGCCGGTCAGGATCTTGAGCGTCGCGTCGAGCAGGTTGAGCAGAAGCAGGAGCTTGAGCACCAAGAGTAGAAGATGCTTGAGCTTTCGTTGTATCAGCTGTACTATACAATTGCTATAGCGGTATAGAAATCATAGATCAACCCATCGTATTATCTTGCTTTACCATGGCGTTCGTAAAAATCTCCTTCGCTTGAACCATCTTGAAATATGTTGCATTATCTATAGTATTCGTTATTCATATCAGCCCCTGCTAGTAGATACTTCCCAGCTCTCAACCTGAGTAGTCCTTGAACCTATATTACTCCATTAACCCAGGAAAAATCCAGAACCTATCAATTAAGTAACTCATCAGCAAACTCCCCAACCCTCTCCCTCAATTGTTCCAAGACACCCTCCTCAATCCAAAAGTGTCCCGCCGCCTCAATCTCCGTCCCTCGAAACTGCGATCCCATTTTACCCTCCATCCTCGTCTTCCACGCTCTGAACCTCCCCACTGGCGCAAAGCCATCTTCATCCCCAAAGATCACAAGCGAAGGATTCCGCACCAATTTCTCCTCCGCCGCTACACCCTGCGGGTCCTTATTCTTCAGTGCTGAGGGAAGCAAGGACATCGTCAACGCATGTGATATCACGCCTTGGGGAGGTGAGATCATGAGATAAGCTGGTCGTGGCATGGTGAGGTCTGTAATCCTTGGTAATTGCTCCCCTGGTTCAGGCGGCAGGACCGCCGTAGGCGGATTCTGCGACACATTTCTAGAATGTCTGCCCGCTCTAGCCTTCGCAATAAATTCGTGAACGCCTCTTCTAAACCTCTCATCGTCCAGCGAAAAGCTCCTCCTAGCACTCGAATGACTTCGTCGTGGACTTCCGCTTTCGTCACCTCCGATTCTTACTCCTCGCTTACTCCTCCCCCGCGCTGACCCCTCCATCATTGCGGCACGGGCGCTCGATAGGACGATATTCTGTTGCTCAGCGAGATGCGCGGCTCGAAGTCGGACTTCTGCGGCGTCGGAACCTGCGATGGGCGATATGAACGGTCGGAGAATTGCGTCGAGGGGTGGTATTCGCGTTACGATCATTGCACCGTAGGAGTAGCCGGCCATGAGTAAGACAGGTCGTGGTCGAGGAGCTGAAGTAATAGCGGCGTCTAAGCTAATCGGCGCTTCCAATTTCGTCGGCGTTGAGGGTTCGCTGTGTAGAGCATTATCGATATGCAGTCGGAAGGGATCGAGGTAGTGAACGTAGTGTAGAACAAAAGCTACAACAGTCGCATAATCGTCTCGTTCAGGCTTCGCGGTCCATGAAGTCCGTCCCGCAGATCCATGCGCACCTCTACACAATCAGCTAAATTCCCTAACGACAGCAATTGACCTACCGAAAATTAAACGTCCCTACCAAGAATCCCTTCCGTAGTAACTGCGCAGCTGCTTCTCCAACCACAGGATCATCATAGCACCCACCCATGGGCGCATAAGGATGAGCCACGACAGCAGCATGTTTCAGCCATGTCGGGGCTTTTGGGCTCGCGGATAGTGAGAGAGGATGATAGATTCGACAGTCGAGGGTTATGCCATCGTGGATGCTGGGGAGGGTCAGTGTGAGGGTTGGTTCTGGAAGCATCGTAGTTGTGTCATAACATGTTGAGGGAGTTCAAGTGTATTTGAGAGGGATAAGCAGGAAATGGGAAAGACGATGGGATGGAGTGGAGGAAATAACTACGTCAAGAGATGGCGCACAGACGGGGAAAAGAGCCGAGATCCGCCAAATTCACAAGCAAAGTAAAAATAGACTACAACCACGTGGCGGCATGATAATAAAGTCGAGTAAAGTATAGAAACAAAAAAATACTATTAATGCTCATATACATCTATAAAGTTTAATCATTGAGCCTTCTTCTCTCCCGCATCTTTAGCCTTCTGTCTCCTCCTCTTAATCCACCCCCGAAGCTCATTAATAAGTCCCATAACCAATGGAACACCCACTGGTCCAAGTAGCGGTAGGTACACCGCAATCTTATGCTCATCAGGGAAGTATAATTGCCCAACCATACTCTTCTCAAAGAACGCTCGCTCTGCCTCTTCCTCAGCGATTCTAGCGTGCAAGAGTCCAGAGGGAGCGCCTAAGCTGGCGCATGCTTGTTGAAGATGTTCCATTGTTGATGCGACTCCGTCAGCGACGCTGTGGGGGATCGAGATTGAGGGGAGGGCGAGGGATAGGCGTGCTAGAGAGCCGAGAGTTGATGAGGCGCGGAGTAGGAGATCTGCTGAGCGGATCCGAGATAGCGTGGATAATCGTAATGGCAGGGAACCTGACTGAGGTGTCCCTAGCAGAGACAGCAAGTGGCCAGTGAATGTAAGCATTGGTTGCTTGAGCGTTTCACTGGACACATGTGTCGTTGTCTCGGGGAGCGAAAGGAGATACACACTGCCCCACTGAGGAAACATCCACGACTGTGATGTCTCCGTCTCCGAATCAAGGCCAATCTTCTGGTCGCCAATGTAGATAACGAAATTCACAGTCGGGGCGCCTGCAATTGAAGGAGACAGGGGCCATTCAGCGGCATTGATGAAAGAAGCCAGATCTTCCTTACTCAAAACCTGCGATTGAGCTCCAGGTGTCGCATAAAGCTGCACCTGAGTATCAATTGTAAAGTTATGAATCGGGCCCAGAACATCAAGCATGGGTTTCATGTACTCTTCGATCGCCTTTTCAATATCCCATGTACTCGGAGTAGCGCCAGCGGTGAAGAGTGAGAACGTGAGATGGTACGTTGGCGAGTATCGTAGCGATCGCGTAGTGCGCTTGGATAACCTGTCGACGACCTCGGGGGTCAAGCCTTGAGGCTTCGCATCGGGTGCTGAAGATGTTGAAAGAAGATAGGAGATTATGGACTGTTCTTCGGAGAATGTTGATTGGAGCTCGTTTGCGATATACGTCGCAAGGGCGGAAGACGACGACGATGCGGAGGGGATTGCATTGGAGGGATATGCGATGTTGAGGACCGCAGAGTCGGGATCTAAAGTTGCAGAGTTGCTCTCGCCAGGCGCAAGTTGGATCGTAAGGGCGACATGTGAATCATCGTCGGCAGCAGGCGATGGCGAAGCCCCCCCTTTAGGGGCAAGCTGAAGACGTAGATGATGTCCAGAGAAGTCATTATGATCATCAAGAGCATGCTGCGTCAACCGCACAAGATTCTGCGCCTCGTTGTCCTGCAGCGCATCCGCCTTGACACTGATCTGAAGAGGAAACACAGGACGACATGCCTACCACCATTAGCCAGAACCCAAACAGACCCCAAACTGCTTTCTCACCTTTCCCTCAGCCCATTGCATCATTCCATCAAGAGGAAGATTCGCTCGGTATATCGTAGTAGTCTTCCACCAGATCGGAACACCCAGACACAGCACGATCAACCAAAAGGAGACGACGATGCGGGTTCTTCTGGAGATGTCGGATTGTTTCTCGGGGGGCGGTGCGGACGGCGCCGCGGAAGTGTCTTTGACGTCGCCGGGCGCCATTATGCCTGTTGAGTTGAGAGTTGAGGCGGGGATGGTGAAGAGGCTCTTATCAGAGCTCCCTGTCGATTTGGAGCGATGCGTGGAGGGATGGATAGCTTAGCTACACGACATCACGATGTCACGTGAGGTCGGGGAGTCTAAGGGCCGATGCCGATCTGCTCCGTCCAGCTCATGCAGGCTTGCAGCCAGAGGGCTTGCTCTGTAATTGCAGTATTTCTGTTCATCTGATAAATACATCATTGCTCTGAAGATTAGATTCTCCTTTTGTCGTAGTAGAATGTGTGACAGTACAGTTCAATTCGTCAAGCTCAACATTTAAGCCCAACCCTTCGCCTACAACGTGAATTTTTACCAACGTCCAAGCCTCTGAACGCCCTGTAACCTTTCCACGTAAGGCTACTAATCGATTAAAGTTTAGCCCGAGCAGAAATAAACGCTATTAGGTTCTACAAGCGTTCTGTTCTGTGCCATCGATCAATTGCCCTCCAGCGCCGATCCATCAACCCCTGCAAAGGCCTTGCTGACTGCATCTAGCAACGGGCGCTATCGTTAACAGATCGCCAGGAACCATTCATCAACTGATCCATAAAATATTTCCAGTCCATCACCACAATATGTATCTACCTCTATCTCAAACTTCCCCAGATTCTCCCCGCATCGATTTGCTACGCCGCTTCACAAGCCGAGGCATCACAATACTACATCGCCTGTTTCAGTGTATACCAGATCAATTATAACGAGATCTAGTTCAAATGGGGCAATTGCATCGTCGTGGAGATGCTCAGGTGAGCTGTACGCGCAGCTTGGTATTCTTGGCGTAGCTGTAGCATTTATTTACCAAGAAACTCTCTTTAAGCAATGCCAAGCCTTTACGACGCTCTATAAATTGCATGTAAGCTCTATAAGCTCTCGGTCTTCGGTGCTTTAGTGGAGTGCTCTGTCGTCACCCTCTCTTATCGATATCAGACCACGACCCACGTCAACGACTCTCACCCTTTCTTCCTCGTCATCTTTTTGTAACAATTCATGCTCAACAATGCCCCGTAAGTGCTACCTCTACTGTCCAAATCATAATCTAACTGCTTAGTCCCTCTTTCAATATCCGCCCCCGCGATCGCGGCGTCGCTGGCTTACTTCAACGCCCGATCTTCAACATGGTACGACCTCTTCCTCCTCCGGTGCGTAACTGTCGGCGCATCACGAATGTACTATCGCGAATGGGCCGATCGCCTTAATCTATACTATCTCCTTGAAGACATAGCCACCAGCCCTTCTACCTCTGACCGTCCTTTACTTATATTCGAGGGAAAGCGTCTTTCGTATAAAGATGTCTACGAGCAGGTGTTGAGGTATGGACAGTGGCTTAAGAACAAGGGTGTCAAGAAAGGCGATATTGTAGCGCTCGACTTTCAGAACTCGGATACGTATATCTTTCTTTGGCTGGGCCTTTGGAGTATTGGTGCGAAGCCGGCATTTTTGAACTATAACCTTTCTGGGGCCTCGTTGGTCCATTGCTTGAAGGCTGCCACGACCAAGTTGTGCATTGTGGATCCTAATGTGGAGGAGAATGTCGGGGACGATGTTCGTGATCAGCTCAAGGACATTCGCTTCACTGTTCATACTCCTGAGGTTGAGGCGCAAATTGCTGCTACGGAGGCTGTTCGCGCGCCAGACTCCGATCGATCCGAGAAGAGCCTGTCTAGCATGGCTATTCTCATTTATACCTCTGGAACAACTGGTATGCCTAAAGCAGCAATTGTGTCTTGGGGAAAGTTGATCGTCGCTGGTACAATGGCCGAACAACTTCTCAACCGATCAAAAGGCGACATCATGTACTCTGTAAGCCCTCACTCACATCATCTCAAACCATGCTAACGATTCAGTCAATGCCCCTATATCACTCCTCCGCCACAATCTTCTCCTTCAGCGCAACCCTCCTCTCGGGAAGCACGCAAGCTCTAGGCCGCAAATTCTCAACAAAGAACTTCTGGAAAGAAGTCCACGACTCTGGCGCAACGTCCATTCTCTACGTAGGTGAGACTCTCCGATACTTACTCGCCGCACCACCACAGCACGATCCTGAAACAGGGGAATGCCTCGACAAGAAGCATAACGTCAAAGTGGCTTTCGGAAACGGCCTCAGACCAGATATCTGGAACGAATTCAAAGAACGTTTCGGTATTGAAGGAATCTGCGAATTCTACGCCGCAACAGAAGGAACATTTGCAACGTTCAACCTTAGCAAAAATGACTACGCTGCCGGCGCAATCGGGCGCAATGGCTGGGTTTACAACCTCATCATGAGTTTCTCCGTCGCTCTAGTAGAAGTAGATTGGGATACCGATCTCCCCAAGCGCAATCCCGCTACAGGACGCTGCTACAAAGCCCGCACAGGCGAACCAGGCGAAATGCTCTTCCGACTGCCATCTGGCAACCCCTACGGTCGCTTCCAAGGCTACTACGGCAATCGCGCCGCTACCGAAGCAAAAGTCCTGCGCGATGTGTTTAGTGAAGGCGATACGTGGTTTCGCACAGGCGATGTCGTGAGATGGGACAGCGACGGACGGATATACTTCCACGATCGTATCGGCGATACGTTCCGCTGGAAAGGCGAGAATGTATCTACTGCTGAAGTGAGTGATGCGTTGTGTAAACACCCTGTCATCAAAGAAGCAAACGTCTACGGAGTATCGCTGCCTCATCACGATGGAAGAGCAGGTTGTGCAGCTGTTCATTTATCTTCTGATCCTACAGGAGAAACGATGCAGGACATTGCGGCGCATGTGCGCGCTGAGTTGCCCAAGTTCGCGAGACCGTTATTCTTGAGAATCGCAAGTGAACTTGGTGGGGGACAAATCACGGGGACTATGAAGCAGCAGAAACATGCGTTGCGAGAGGCAGGTGTTGATCCGACGGGTAATAAGAGTCTTGGGGAGGTTTATTGGCTTAAGGGGGAGAGTTATGTGCCGTTTACGGAGAAGGATTGGAGGGAGATGCAGGGTGGAAAGGTGAAGCTGTAGACTGTTTCGTATAGATCGAGGATACCCATTGTATTGTTCATCAGCATGATTTTATAGTATATTTATAGATTAGATGGCATTTTGAGTGATGAAGTTCAGAAGGTTGACAAATGGGGACTCATGAGACGTGATGTATAATGCTATTTACTATGAAGAGTTATGTCCATCCATGCTTCATATACGCTCCAACCAAATCCCCCTCTTCTACAAATAGTGACTGGGTTCATTACATGTCACAGTATTTTCGCCAAGTCCAACCCGCTTCATAAATCGCCCTGACCAACTCATGATCCTGCTATCCCGAGGCCAACACGCTGTTGGCTTTGTCCGCCTGTATAGCTTGGTCCCATGCCGTTTCCACCGGCTGCTGTGCCTGTTCGTTCCCTCATTCTCCTTCCCTCCATGAGACCTCGCAGTCCTCGCTTCTGGAGTCCAATTACACTGCTAAGCTCACCATTCCATATATAGTTGTCTCGTTCGCTGCCACCAATCTCTGAAGAACTCCATTCTGAACCGCTCTGGCTTGTTGTAGCAGAGAGCTCGTCGCTGGATGGTCGGCTCAATTGTTGCACATTCGTGTTGAGAGTGAGACCCTCGGTTCGAGTTTGAAGATCCGACGAGAAGTTGTCGCCGGGAGTGTGTCCCAAAGAGAAGTCAGAGGTGGCGGTTGGCGAACCAACGGGATCCAGGGTTCCCACAAAGAAGTTGGGGTTCAGAGACCCATCAATGCCTCGGCCACCACCAGCTGCCATGGCGGTAGCGTTGAAGACAGCTGCAGCATTTCGGCTGTCGAGCAAGGCATGGAGACGCTCAACTACAGCCTCCAGGAGACCATCTATGCGATATGGCCGGGCGATCTGAAGCAGCGAGCACAGAATTTGTGGCGTGCAAAGAGGAGACGTCGGTGGTGGGAGAGAGCTCGTGTAAAGGAAGTGAAGCAACGCCTGAATCGTAAGATATGTGTGTGGGAGATAAAGACATCGGGGTCGTGAGTTCGGTGGTAGTGAGTGAGGTGTAGGCGCCGCATTGATATTTGTAGGATTGGCCTCATGACCCATGGCGCCCGTGGAAATACTCGATGCTGCGGTGCTTGCAGGGGCACCAGAGGAGCTCAATGACGAGCCAACAGTGCTGATCATCGAAGATGAGCTATCTGCTACTCTCGAGTTTGGCGTGATTGTGATCGCCGACGCGCGCAAAGGATTGCTGGATAGACCAGATCTAAGGGTCACGGCATCGCTTCCATCCTGTGTCGCTGTTCCTTCTCGAAGAAGCTGAACAAAGTAAGGTCCCCAGCGTCTTCCGACAATTCTCGAGTTGACTGGAATGCGCTCGCCGCCAATGCAAAGAATATCCATATCGGCAAGTTCGCGCATGGCAAAAGCCTTCTCACCAAGCTCCTCGCTCGCCCTTGAATGATATCGTCCACCCGCCGTATATCCAGCTTTACGCGCCAAACTCAGACCAGGCCCAGCATAAGGGCTGCTGGCTGAGATGAATCCTGAAAGCGGACTCGTCTTGCGGGGGTTGTCGTAGAAGCCAAACGCTTCAAGCTCAACCATGCACACATTGGAAAAGTTGATACGCCGATGATTATAGTCATCGACGAGGCTCCTTTTCCTGTTGCCCAAGATCACAAATGTATTTCGGCGGTTCCATAAAACTCCACGATTCCAGCTGCCCTGACTGAACACACTTCCTCCAGCATCAATGCGGCTCCATGTCAATGTTCGCAGATCCAGAGCCCAGAGGGCATATTCCTGTCGAGACGAAGTGAGGTATGTGCCGCTGACGACAAAATGGGTATCGATGACTCCGCCGTTAGGGAAACGCAATCCTGGTGGTGAATAGTTGCCCGTCATTGGCTTTTCCGTCAGAGTCCCGTCTGGTGCCCGGATCTGTAGCTCCAGCTTGACATCCAAGAAGTTATAATTACAGTAGATGAGCATGGAAGCACCAGGTTCCCGAGCTTCTTGGCTGATTCCTCCGTCATGGCGGTATATTCCGTTCGACTGTCGTCGGCCTAGTTTAGAAGCCACTGAAGGGGGAAGAGGGGCCGTCACACTCCTATATGCGCCCCAGCTTCTGTCCAAAGGCTGTGTTGAGGTCCATTTCAAGCTTCGCAAGTTGAAGACGCTGATCTGTTCAATGTAGTTGTTCCTGCCATCTTGTCCACCGACAATCACCATTTCTGCACCACCTGAACCATCAATATTAATGCCGATTCGGCCCTCGTTAGGGTTGCCGGTCGAAGGATTATGTTGAAGAGCGGATAGAGGAGCGCGGTGTGAAGAAAAGGTGGCTGACGAAGGAAGAATACAGGCGCAATGGGCGTAACGGCCTTGAGGAGGGTCTTGTGTCGGAATAAAAGTCCAGGCTCTGGTATTGACATCGTAGATGTAGATATCAGACATGACAGTTATCTCGGGCTGCTGTTGGTCGCCGCCAGGAGGTTGGTTAGGGGCCGGTGACATGCCTCCGTAACAAACCATCTTGGTATCACCCAAAGCGCACATCGAGTGGAAGTACCGAGGTGGTGGAACGTCGCCTGTTGTTTCCAGCTTGGTCCAGTGTCGTCGAATAAGATCTAGCTCGTACATATCCGATGTCAAAGGAGCAGGTCGGCTTCTAGACAGAATACGTCCTCCAAACACATAAAGCTTGTCACCCAGAATGGTGGTTGTAGCCCCCACCAGAGCATGGGGCTCACGTCCAGTCGTTCGATGAACATTACACATCAGACCAGACAAATGTGTTGAGGGGCCATTGGAAGGTCCGCCCACGGGGTTCGACCGCCCTTGAGGGACATTGGGTGAAGGTCCAGCAGAAGCCGAACCAGTACTTCTAGGTTTCAGACCATCGCTTTGCTCTTGCGAGTCATACCTAGAAGCACTAGACACACTGCTCATGCTATTATTGGTTTCGTGGGCGCCGTACGGGTGCTGCGGTGGCGCAGAAGCTGATTCCATGGTGCTTGACCGGCTATCAAAGAAACTCTCTGTCTTCGGGGGTGGAGTCGGTAGTGGTGAAGTCGAAGGTGACGGATCGAAGAATTTCGGTGAAGGAAGCTCCCCCTCTGGCACGCTAGGTAGATTGGGAGAGTTCGAATCTTGTGGGTATATAGACTCTTGATATGGAGGGGATTTCGGTAAGGGCTTCGACAGACTGTACTGAAGAGTCAAGTTTCGAGCATGCTGAGGTGGTGCTTCGTTTACGGGGGGTGCACTTGAGGTGGAGGAGTGAGCGGAGTGTAGACTACCAGATGAGCTCTTTAAGTGCAACCGTGAAGGGCTTCTTGAGAGCTTGACCGATGGTAGCTTTCGAATGCCACGATAAACGCCAGCAAGAATATCGGGGGTATATCGACCGGTCGGCTTTTCGTCGTTAACGAGATCGGGAAAACGAGAAGGTTCGTCGCCTGCTGAATCCTGGCGGATTGTTAGTTCTGGAGAATCAACCATGATGCTTTGCCTGAGGATCGTGAACAGCGAAACATGAGGCGAGTGAAGAGCAACAGTTTGCGCTGGCGCGGGAGAGTAAAGGATTGAACAAAGGGCTGACCAAATAGGAAGCAGAAACAGCAGCAGCAAAGGACCCAGGCTGCAGTTGACGAGAGCCAAGGGAATGGGAACACCCGAGACGTTGCGCTGGAGATCGTACTCACGATCCGGTGAGAAGAGAACAGGGGCGTCACCGCCAAAGATGGGTCCCGATGTCACGACAGGGCCGGATGGACAGGGCCAGGGAGGGGATTGCGAGGAGCCGAACGCTGATCAAAACGTGGAAGGACTGAGGCGTTTGTCAAGGTCCCGTCAACCCAATACAAGGAGCGCTGGAAACGATGAGTAGCGGGTGGATAGAGTCGTGGCGGTTGTTGGTCGCGGGGGAAGAGGCTCCGTCTGGAGACAGGACCGAGATAGTGAACCAAAGGAGGATAAGAACGACAAGCAGGGACGGAGCGGGACGGACGAGACAAGGCCAGGGCAGGGCCTGGAAAGGGCCACGCGGTGGAGGCAGGGAAGACGAAGGCCAAGCAAAGGAGGGATAGAGGATACGACGATGGAGACGAAATGGCGTACGTACTGGTACTGTAGGCACTGTAGGTAGATGCTTGAAGCCAAGGCTGGTGGATTAATTTCGAGTCAGTCGCAAGGGGAGAGAGAATCTGGTGATGTACGGATAAGGGTTCATTCAGGAGGTTGGAGATCCAGAATCAGAGATACGGTCCGTAACCGTAAACGTAACCGTAACCAGTCAGTCACCTGCAGGAAGATGCAAGGCGAGCAGTGCACGCACACACGCACGCACGCACGCACACGCACACGGCGCAGGCACTGGACCAGGCACAGGCGCAGTATGGTTTTGGTGACTTATGCTAGGGACAAAGGCCCTGAAGTCGTGATGAAGGGATTGAACCAATGCAGTGTCAAGGTCAAGGTGGAAAGACTTGGCTGGAGGTGACAGGGAGACAGACCCGATATTTGGCAGCTGAGTGCACGGACACCAAAAGTTAGGAGGGGATGCTTTAGCACCTTGAGGTCTAGAGTGACTGGCTGATGTGACGCTGCAAATAGAGCACAGCATATAATACTTGGCAGCTATACATACTCTGTTTCGTATCTTTCAATTGTACACACATTTTGTTTCTATGTTTGCTTGATGTCCAATTCTTTTGCATCTGCAGCCTCCAAAATGTGCTGAACCCCATCCCCTTCGTTCGTACTGGTTGGTCCCCTAACGTTAGACTATAAAATGGAAGCGAATCCACAAGGATTTGTTCCGGCCGGCACACACAGTTAGGTTGTCAAAGTTTATTAGCTCATGGTCCTGGCACATGCTGGGTTTCGGATACAGGGGACACGACAAAGCTTCTGGAACCGAATCCTTGAGAACGAGATCGACTATGACGACAAAGGAGTTTCGATGGAGATGTTTCAGATAAAGCAGACAAAAAACCCGCGGAGATATTTAATCCTTCCCTCGAGAGAGTTTGTTGTTCATACATACATACTTTTCAGGAGGTAACATGACCTTCTCTTCAAGCGCTTCAAAGATGGGACGAACCAACCAATGACACCCACCAAACGAGAGGCTGCATAATCGACCCAACTGCGGCACATTTGCAAGCGAATCGCCCAACACAACCCTCCCTTCCTCCACTGCCTTGGGCTGCTGACTGAGCACTAAATTAACTAACACGCCTCAGGGGAAGAACTAGGATCGACATAATAGCAGAGCATATTATTATTGCGTACTATAGCTCTGGGTCTTATAGAAACGGCTTGTCATCTCATCGTCCTTAATATTAAATCGCCATAAAGCAAGGAGAATTATCGTCAAGGGTCATCCTGAACCATTTCCTCGGTCCCATCTAACCACGTTAGTTGATGGGGCACCCTAAGGGGAAAAACTGACAGCGCCTAGAAGGCTAGTGGAAGGAGTTGGCTTTATAGCGACAAGGGGTCCCCTGTTTTGTACCCAGAGAACTGGGTTTGGTTCCTGGATGGGATGTCATCACCAACCAACACGAGTAAAGAGACAACGTTCACAATTTAATACTCAAATGCCTAAAGGAGTTCGGACCATGGATACAATTATTTATTCATTACGGATGTTTTTAGGCTGAGATCCGTCTGGGCTAGGCTAGGTATCCTATAGCTGCGAGGAAGCTGAACCTCGCCCTCATACACAGTGTCCAATCAACGCGTTTATTGTCGATATGTGTCCGAAGATATCTTTCTTCGAAACCACTCCCAACTTTGTCTGGTGATACCGTAGCTGACAATTGATCCAAATCCATTTCGGGAAATATTTAGCTGATCGAGTTTCGGTACCCGAAACTTTAGGAGGAGCTCTTCATGCCATATATTAGTCCTCAACTCAAGCCGTTTGGAGTGACATATCTGCATTGCGAGAGCCCGCAAATGACAACCTGATGAGCCACAATGGGTGCAAATTGCGGTCAGCCAACGTTCTCGGGCCGTGGATTAAGATAGAGTTGAATGCGGGGAATTAAGAGAACGAGCCGTTCCAACTGGCGTCCGTTGAGGATGGTGATTAGTGATCTACCAGCGTCAAGATGCACACGGAACGGAATGTCACCAGTGGACCCACGGCCTGGAGACTTTTGAGCCTGTCCATGAATGGTCACAAAAGCTCCCGCTGTGATGGATTCGCCATAGTAGTTCTGGTGGCTTGTTCCAACTTTCGTTCAGTGAACGGAAACTGAACATACGTGGTCATTTCTCTACTCAGTCGCTGTTCATGGTCGACCTCTGTAATTTACGACCAGGCGCATTGGGCAAGAGAAAACAAACAAGCTACTGTTTTCTCTTATAGCAGCTCCAATAAGACATGTACTAGCCCTATAATGTGTGTTATGTGACGCAGTGGGTGTAGTTGTGGCTGCTTATGTCTTGCTCCTATGGTCAAGGATACAATACGAATCAACTTTCATATATTTGTCCACACACGTACAATGAAGCATTCTGCGCTATTGAAAGAGGTGACAATCATTAAATTGGGGTGTGTTATTTTGCTCGCTATCAATTGGGCCTTCGTTACTCTGAGCTGTCAATTCAGTAGGACAAAGCCGCCCCTCGAGTGGTGCGCACCAAACGGAGATGTAGGCAGACACAAGCTACACTTACACAAAGCTCGTCCAAGTCAAATTACTACACGTCGGAACCTTCTGCATAGCTTAACTCTCTCGCCAAAGCAGAGCTACAGGATCACCAGTCATCATTATCCTATGGACTAGGACTACTGTAACCCTTCTCTATCGTCCTACCCAGAGTCTCAGTCTGGTTGTATGTACATGCATTGATGCCCTTCTTACTTGGATGGTTGGCGATCCTCATACTACTAAGAAATACTCACCAGACACGCAAGAAAATTCCTGGTCAACCGTGCCTTTGACACGTTTCGAGTTTTATGCATATTTGCTGACCTTTCTCCAGGTATATTGGCTGGTATTATTGACGCCTCATTTCCAGGATTCAACGTGGATTAGAAAAGGCACTTGACAAGATTTCCTTGACAATCATGATCTGATAGCTCTAGGTCAGCCCAAAACTTTTCTCGTAGAAGGAGTTGGCCTTTGACTGCAAGGAGTCCTCTGTTGTACAGCTCTCTATGTTCGTTACGGGCCACTGCCTCACACAATAACTGAGATCAGAGGTAACTCACCTGACGCTTTAGTCTCTCGGGTACAGAAAGAATAGAATGGAGGACCAGGTGTATTGAATGCGGAGTTTACTGCGTAAGGCATTGGGTAGGTAGTAAACATAGCTAAATTCTCCAACATTTCTCTAGAGGACAATAATTTTTTTGTCCCCCTCATATGCCCCATTGAACTTTACCTTAATATCATAATGCGTCCATACTTCGTTTCCATTCTTCAAATACCATCTCTGACTTCCCATAGTGGATTCAAGGTTGACCTTGATCATCAACCCATCCTTCAAATTGCCCTCGATGGCGCCCGCGGCAATGCCACAATACGAGGGATTCAACTTGATGTCCAAGCTGTCGGGGTCGATCTCGCCTTGGTTGCTGATGGGACCGAAAGACCAATTGAATCCCACGACATTGTCATGGCTGAATTGCCATGAATCATAGTACGTTTGTGTCATTATCCACTCGCCGTCCTCGTCCTGCTGAAGATAAACAGAGGCACCTGAGATGAGCGAATTCTTAGCACTTGGTTGATATCCACAGATGGAAAGGCCGAACTTACCTGCCACGTTGTTGATAGGGTTGAGGTCGTAGTCATCGTCTTCAAGATCATTACTCATTAGCATGTTGTCTACATCCCGGAGATGGAGAAGATCAGTTTACCTGACATTTTGGATAGCGGGTTGTGTATATGAAGAGTACAATAGGGTTGATGCTGGACTTGATGAAAGAGGAATGTTTGTGACTAGAAGCAATGGCAGTCAAGAGCATGATATTTATACACAAACCACCTCAATTGTAAATTTTTGACCACAGCCTTTAACATAGTTGAACTCTTCAACATCTTCCTTGGTAAAATTGAAGCTGAAGGAGATGTCTCAATCGCATGCATTAGTGCTTAGCAGATGTTTCCGAAAGAGATATCCCCATCACAACTACTGGGGAGGGAACGGCCGTGGTTGGCACTACTTACGGTTGATCAGCGTGCTCGGGCCGTAGCTAATGTTGAGGTGCCGCGAGAGTTGTGATGACGATACCAAGGGATAGTCGTCCATCATTGCGCTATGACTTTGAAGCTGAGGCCTTGACTGCAGATCATTCCTCAAGTACCTCCCGACGGGGCCTCAGATGGGGGTTCTTCAATTCTAATCTGAGTCTAGCCCTCACGCAACCTAAGCCGGGTGATGATACTGGTCAGATTTGCTTGCTGAGATATGTATTTCATGCAAGGTGTAACGATCAGGGTAATTGTGGCTGGTTGTCAATCTTGGTATGACGATAAATGAGAAGTCACAGGGACATATATGTCCTCTCACATACATACATACATACATACATACATACATACATACATGGGATGGAGAGACACAACAAAATGGTTCCAATACTTAGGGTTATTGAAGCTATGAGTTAAATTGTTTCGTTGGCTGTAATCCGCTACTTTACCACAGCAGCATACCTTACCCGTAGGCATCTATCGGCAATTGATGCTCCCAGGTGATCTTTAACGGAGCTCCGGGTCAGCTGTAGCCTTTTCAGCCCTCATCTTGCATAGGTTATTGCACATCACTTCCTACAAGTGCTAGTGTCAAGCTACCATGTCAATTACAACTTGGCCAAATTCTCAGTGGAGATATGATAACTGATAGCTCCGAGAGGCTCAGAAGTCGTTGCTCAATTGAGCAGGCAAGTTGTGCAAAAGACGACCCATTGAGGGTCTATAGACTATACCCTTATGATCGAATCCATAAGGAAAAGGAAATATTCTGTGGTTGTGATGTTGTTAGATGACCATTTCAAGTGAAGTGTATGCATGTTATCCCACCTTCCAATTACGACATGGGCCTCTTGATATGGTCTCACTGACTCCCCTCAACCCCGCACTCATCAACACCAACACCATCCTCGCAAAATGCCCGTATCAAAGGAAATAGTCCAAGATATCCTAAAGGCCATCCCCTCCCGCATCCGCGGTCCAGGCGGTGCCGTCGCCGTTCTCTCAGATGGAGCGCTTGTTGATCAGCGCGTCTGGGGCTACGCCGATTTTAACCGCAGAATCCCCATGACGGATGACACGCTACTTCCTATATGCTCCATCTCGAAGCAGATGCTATGCGGTCTAGTTGCGGATTTAGAAAGGAATCCTACGACCAAGTTGGCGGAGAAAGGTGATGTGAAGACGCAGTTTGAGGAGAAGTTAAAAGAGATTCTTCCAGAGCTTGCAAAGACTGGCGAGCTGAAGATTGATCATTTGTGCAACAATCGATCAGGCATTCGCGATTACTGGGCGATTACTTTACTTTGGGGCGCGAAACCTGAGGACCCTTACTCGATTGCTGAGCACAATGAGAAAGTTTTGAAGACGATCAAGTCAACGCATTTCACGCCGGGAACGGAATACTCTTACTGCAACACCAACTTCAACATCGTAGCTAGGGTTGTCGAGGCTACGACTGGAGAGTCGCTATCAGATCTTCTTAATGAGCGTATCTTTAAACCGGCTGGCATGAAGACAGCTCAGTTGGGAGCTGATACGGCAAAACTTCCTCCGCCTTGCGTTGGGTATGAAGGTGATGAGGATCGAGGCTACATCCCCGCCGAGAACCGCATCGAATGGGCTGGTGACGCAGGTATTATTGCCTCGCTTGGCGATATGATCGCTTACGAGTCCTTCCTTGATCGCAGCTTGTTCGATCCCACAAGCTGGTATCGCGCAATCTTCAAGCCTACATCTTTCACAGATGGTGTTCCTTCGATATACTCCCAAGGGTTGGGTCACAGCCAATACGGCAGTGTATCAGGAATTGGCCACGGAGGTGCTCTTCGTGGTTTCAGACTTTATCGGACTCATGTACCAGAAGAGCGTCTTTCAGTCGTGGCTATGTTGAATCACGAAGCTGATGCAGCTACACTCGTTGAACACATCATCCAGAGTACTTTGGCTCTTCAAAAACCTCCACCTCCTACGCTTATCGAGGCATCGTCCGCTTGGCCAGGTGTTTATCTTGACGAGGGAACTCAGCTGGCTGTTACGATCAAGAATGGCAACAAGGGACAGATTGTTGTTAATTATGCTAACTACGCCGAACCCACCAATCTGACAGATCCTGAGCGAGCTGAGTCGCGCGCAAATGTGGCTATCGTTGATGGCGACAATCTTCGTATCCACCGTCTCAAGGAGAACAGAACTCTCAACGCAAAGCGCCTCAAGATTGGCGAAACCCCCGTCGACAACTCAGCTTTCACAGGAGATTTCTACTCTGAAGAGATCGGTTCAACCTTCCACTGCGTCGACCAAGGTGGACTGATGTTTGGTACGTTCGAAGGGTTCTTGGGTCACAGTCCAGCTCAGTTTATGCGATATCTTGGAGGGGATGTCTGGGCGCTTGCGAACCCGAGAGGTATGGATGCGAAGCCACCTGGTGACTGGACACTTGTTTTTCACCGGGATGAGAAGGGGACTGTTACTGGTGTGACGATTGGGTGCTGGCTGGCGAGGAAGATTGAGTTTGTGAAGAAGTGATTCGAGAAAGATAGTGCAGAGATGGAATGGCAGTCTGCGGCCTTTGAACAAAGACGCCGTTGCGTCGCCGGAATCTTTATGCTTATGACTTATATCCGTACTTTTTCATATATATTCCTTCTAGGCACCTCAGATAGAGATGTAGACCAGCTTATGTATGCTTGGCATGCATTTCTTGCGCTACGGCTCACGCTTGTGATGTTTGGAGAAGCGGACATGTAAAACAATCAGAATGCAGGCACTCAAACCTCTGCATCCTTTGGCCTAAGCACATCGTTTTAAGATATGCGCATTCATAGATCGGACTTTCATAATTCTCATACTGGCTCCGGCCTTATTTCTCCACCGAGGCTATGATGGAGTTCACAAGCTTGTGTGGACCCTGAAAGCTTAAAGCCGGTATCGGTGACCGATGACCCGAAACCCCGCCATTCAGATGAACCACGTCGCACGGGGGAACAATTTAAAAAACATATGATTTCACGCTCAATAGGCTCTTAGAGTTTGGTCGTTTCTTCATTTATTTCATCTCAGAGCTATCACAAATGGCTCAAAGCTAGACTAAACTATTCGAGACCGGTCGTTCCATCACTAGATCTCAATCCAAATCTCATGGCGTACTAATCCCAGTCCTGTTGCGCTCATCTGCAAGGTATCATAATATTAAACCGCTTTTTAGAAACTCGTTTACTGGGGAAGAACCTTCTCCTTGGCAAGAGGGGTGAATCGGAGGTAAGGCTTGACAATGCGGAACTCGGGGAAGAGGGTCTTGGCCTCCTCGTTCTTGACAGAGGGGTGGACGATGACATCCTCACCGGGGACCCAGTTGATAGGGGTGGTGACGCGGTACTTGTCTCCGGTCTGGAGAGAGTCAATGACGCGGAGAACCTCGGCGGCGTTGCGGCCGGTGGAGGCGGGGTAAGAGAAGATGGTGCGGATGGTCTTCTTGGGGTCGATGATGAAGACGGATCGGATGGTGAAGGCGATGCCCTTCTCATCGACGTTGGTAGCATCCTGCTGGTCGATCCTGATCTTGTCAGCTAAATTCATCGCAAGAAATACCGGAAAACTTACATGTCGTAGAGGAGAGAAACCTGGCGCTGCTTGTCTCCAATGATGGGGAACTCGACGTTGCCGCCAGTAACCTCACCAATATCCTTGATCCATCCCTCATGGGACTCAATAGTGTTGGCGGAAAGACCAATCAGCTTGACACCACGCTTGGTGAACTCAGGCTGAAGCTTGGCGAAGGCACCGAGCTCAGTGGTGCAGACGGGGGTATAGTCCTCGGGGTGAGAGAAGAGAATGACCCAGTTGTCGCCGATGAACTCGTGGAAGTCAATTTTGCCCTTGGTGGTCTCGGCCTGGAAGTTGGGGGCGATGGAGCCCAGACGAAGGGGAGCGGGAGCAGACATTTTGTAATAGATTTGTTTTGTGAGATTTTGAGAGAAATATGAAGAGGAGAGAGTTGTTCGGAGGGAGGGGTG
>PVQB02000416.1:0-50159 GCA_002980475.2 Fusarium beomiforme | reverse complement strand
GATAATATTAATAATATTTCATTAATTTTTATTGAATTTTATTTCATTAATAGAATTTATAAAACTTACTATAAATTACTAAATTATATAATTTTTTATTAGTTTTAGGACTTTATATTCATTTTAAAGATAATAAATAATTCTAATAAATTTATTTATTTTTCTGATTTTGACACTTGTTGCAAGTTCTTATGGGTCTCTGCTTAACACGTCGGCCACAACTCTCAACTGCAAATAACACATCCATCTTACAATTCAGACATATGCCACAATGTCTGACCAATTGCTACAGCGATAACAAACCTAGATTATGGCTCTTTCCCCTCACTTCAAAGAGTATAAGAAGCTCCCATCCCTCCGCCAAGAGCAAGCAAATCTCTGTTCTCATTGGCTTTATGGAGCTCCACCCCTGCCTGTTGCCTTATGCCTTGTGCAACAGCTTCATGACTGCCCAGCAGCCCAAGTCATCCTTTCATCCTTCCATCCCCTCTACAACCTTTCGTGACATCAAATTTCCCCAGCACAATGGATATTGTCAGCCTACCTCGCGAGATCCTGGCCGAGATCTTTTTGCTTTATCTATCAAAGCAGGATCTTAAGTCTCTTAGACTTGTCTGCAGTGAATTTACTGGAGTAACTACACCGACGCTCTTCTACCGCATCCGCATTTCTCCCCTTCTTCAAGACTTCGAAAGCTTCTTCGGCATATCTAGATCTCCTCATCTTGCTGACCACGTGCGAGTCCTTGTTTGGGAAGAATTAGGGGGCTTTTTCCATACTGATGAGCTCTATTGGCCACAGTGGACTGGATCTGACCGTCAGCTGTTTAAAGATGTCACCGAAAATGCCTCGAAACTCTTTTTGTTGGATATCGAGAATGTCTCAGGAGATTTCACTTTTGCTATGGACATGATAAGCGATGCGTCTTCGATTCCGCGATCAAACCTTCCCAATGAATTTCTATCTGCTATTCGCGATACCATGCCAAATCTTCATACACTGGTTTCAAAACCTATGGACTGTCGCAGGTGCCTCAAGATACCTTCCATGGATTATACCATGAGCATCGAAGCTCTCAAGCGGATTTTACAGTTTGACGAGACAGCCTGTCTCTTAAACTTTGGGTTTACGGCCTTCCTTCTCCCGGCCATGGAAGCTCTCGCAGTTCAGTCCAAGAACAACGACTCGGCCAATAAGATCACTAGACTTTTCTACGCCGATGAGGGAGACGCAGTTAATACACATCTCACTCGTATAAACTCTTGTGACAAGGCTTTCGAACATCTTCGTCACTTAGATCTTTGCGTCACCGTCCGAGATTCCAACACTTTGGATTTGTCAAGCTTCTGGGCTTGCCTTTCCAACGCAAAAAGCTTGACGAGCTTGAAATTATGCAGCGAGGGTGGTCCTGTTCCGTTCTCGCCAGGAAATATTCCCACACTTCCCCAACTAACCGAAGTGGAATTTGTGGAATTGAATCTTGTCCAGGATCCTTGGATCTTAACAACTGTGGATTTCATCAAGCGCCATGCGGGAACACTGAAAAGGCTGTACTTCACCTCGTCTCAGATTAGGAAGAAACTGCTCAAGGCGCTAGCGAAGATGAACTCGTTGCAGTTGGAAAGATTCGTCATAACTTCCGGACATAACCACAACGATGGAGACAACGACAATGAGTTGATCGCCGACTCTGATGAGGAATTCATGAATGAGCATATTGATGAAATGGCAGTTCTAAACTATGTTAACCTTACGAATGGTTCGAGTCAAGAGAAACCGGCGCCCTCTTTTCGATTGCAAGACGGAGAAAAGCGAATATATACACACCCTCTGATTTTTGACCCTCTTACCGCCGAGGTCGCAGCCTTCCATGATACGCGTGACAATGCATGGGGGCAGAGAGGCTATGATCCAATGGACGTCTCAATGCTAGACGCCGTTGCGCTAGATCGAAGAGATGAACATGGAATCGCTTATGATATAGGGCCAAGAAGAATATATCATTCCGTCACTGGCTTGTGGCTGGACTCGGACGGAGTTTTCTACTGCCCTGTCACCGATGAAGAGGTCGAGGTAGGGAGCACGGTCTGTGTCAGCTCTCGGCCAGATTCAACTCTGAATCACGCATCTCAAAACACACTCCAGGCAACACACCAACTGCTTACACAATTGCCCAACAACGAAGAGGTCAATGACCTTAGCAAGAAGGGAGAAAATCCTGAAGGCTCTTGGGCTTTCCAAGGGCAGCGCACGTGGGATTCAGAAATGGGCCTCTGGAGAGATGAGGGAGGGAAGTTGAAAAAGTTCGCCGTTGATCGAGAACCCCTGGGAAAGCCAGGCCTGACCGACGAGGACTTTGAAGATTCCGAATACGAGGTCAATTTAGACATGCAACCTTTCTACGATGGAGAAGAAGATGATTTCCTTCTGAGAATCGAAAACGCCCCAAGATGGGACTGGGGACGAGACAAAGAGGGCGAGATTTGGTATTGGAAAGTAGGTGAAAGCGGCACTGCAGGTCGTGCAGGTCACGCAACCGAGATGTGGTATTTCGAGCACAAGGGAGAACAAGCCTACGGCAACGACCCATTGGAATTTTGGGCAGATTGGTACGGCGGCCCTGAGGACGAAGCCGAGCCAACGCCGTATGGTTGGAATCTGCTCGCTTTCATAAACACGGAGGATGTCGGTAGAGACATCCCCACTTGTGAATCTATTCACCGGTATGAATCAGAAAAGGATCCAATGCTCATGGATACAGAAGGAAGGTGGTGGGGATTCCTCCCTAAACCGGCGGACTTTGAAGTGCAGTCTAAGGAGGAATGGGGAGACGAAGACAGCCCCTTGTATTTCAAGCAGGCAAGTGTAGTATACAGACAGGAATTTTAATCAGCGAGATAAATTTCACCTAGACCTAGTAACACTCTTATTTTAGTTATAATTTACCTAAATTTAGTTACTTTATAAGAATTCATATAAATATTTGTAGCTATTAAGAAAACTTTTTGGGCTTTCATAATTTCTAATAGATTTTGATGATTTTATATAGTGGCATTCTGGCCTTCCGTGTCAGCTTTTGTCCAGCAGAGGGAACTGACGTGAATTTGACGAATCCCGTTTAACTAACTGAATTGCCCTAAAACTATAATACTGAAATTGGTGAGGAAGACTGTAAGGAAGCGGAAATGGGTGTGTCTGGGATATTGTCGTTGATGAATGCTGATGGCTCGAGCCAGGCCCAAGACCTCTCCAGGTCTTGTTGGAAGCGTTTGACTATCCAGAAGCCTGTGAGCTCCCACCGACTCTGAATGTCGTGAAGCACGATGTCTCTGTCCTCGCGTTCAGATAGCAAGAACCCAAGAGCGTATACGGGCCAGGTTCCGATGTAACACTCGGACCAGCGATGATCCCCAGCACGTCTGGACAGAATCTGAAGTGCCACACAGGCTTGCCAACTGTCTATGGGAGACACCTTGGGAAGTCCTGTGTTTGAGCCAAAAGTCATGAGATGCTGCATGAGGATAGAAGCGATCATGGCGTATAGGCAGTTCGCATCTCTGTTCATTGTATCGGATGCTTCGATCTGTTCCGCAGCCTGCAGGGCAAAGTCTTCACAGGCAGTGACTTCGCTCTGCAGCCTAGCCAGTTCTTCCATGCCTGCGAATTCTCTTCCGAGGCAAAGCTGGCCGAGAAACATGGCGAGGCGCATCACGGCCCAGGGCATACCAAGTACAGGGCTATTGAGACTCACCTGGGCGAAGTCCAGATTGACAGGATGTTCCAGGAGCTTGTCGCATCGAGCCCAAAACTCCGAGTCCAACGGCTGGAGGGACACGTAGCTAGTTGCGCTAGACCAAAGACCGTTCCTCAACAGGAAGACTTGGTACAGGACACTCTCAAGTGTCAGACGAAAAAAGGGCGAAGAGCCTTCAGCAGTCGTTGCGTGTAGTATTCGAAAAATGATGATCTTGATGGCAGCGCTGACGTGTTGAGGTTGATCCTCCCAGGAGGAGTAGCCAGATATGTAGTTGAATGCGTACAGAAGAACAATGGTGACAAGAATATCATCGTCCTTCTCTGGAGAGCCCTGACTGAGTGAGCCAGCGAGCGTGGCCAGCGAGTCGGTATAGTATTGATGAGAAACATGGCACATGCGGGGCAGCCCTCCTCTGGCGGAAACAATGGATATGGCACACGCCATGAGAGCAGGTGATAGACTCTTGCGTGACACCATGATGCGGCGTAGAGAACCATGCCATGCCTTGGAGAAGACAGAGCTGCAATGTGGCAGCAAAAGAAGCATAGTTCCTCGGCGGCCAAACTCGCGGAAGAGTGCCCACTCGAGGTCATCTCGTTCTCGTTTACGAGCCAAGATGAAGTCGGCCCGCGGGAGCTGCAGTGATGATATCGTCAATGTTAGCACAGAAGACGAGGGGTCCGATTGACTATGACACTTTGCCGCTTTCGACGCCTCACGAAGCCTAAGCTTGCATGATCGGAAGCGGCGGTCGACAAGGTCTTTGTCCGAAGGCCATTGGCAATCGCGCGGCACTCGTGAGGCACAACAAGCTCGGCAAATGGGAGCTCGCTCATCGCACTTGATGCGCTGTTGTCGGCATGGAAGGCAGCCCGTCTTGGCACGCAGCTTAGGCCGTTGAAGGCTTCTGTCCATGTCAGTCTCTCTGGGGCCAACAACTGACTGTGGAGCAAGGTGTATCAAGACGCTGTGTTGGATGGTCGTGAGATATCGGGAGGTAGTGGTGTGTAAGAGAGAGAAGGTCAATGGCTAGGGTGTTCTTCAAGTAAACGATGGACGTATAGTGATATCCATCACTTGATCATCCAGTCAAAGGTTGTAATATGGTCCAGACTCAAGGGCCAAATGCCTCAGCTCGAGATAAGCCATCACAAGGTGGTGCGTGCCAAGTTTGCGGGGAAGCACACTAGTCAAGGATTGAGCTTTAGAATGATACGCCTTCAGATAGCGGCCATCGTACAGTACCTACTGACTAACCTAGAGTATGATCGCGGCTTCGCTCATTCGCGCTAGTTTACCTAGTCCACTCATTATCGCAAAAGCGTCTGATTGGCTCAGGAGATGGCTGTCTAGACGATCTTGAAGACGATAGCTAAAGGAGCCTTGCTAATGGTTCACTGTATTTCAGAACACAGGAAATGCGTCTATAGTTTAGCACCTAGTACCTTTGGTAGCGGATTTGATTTAGTAGATTCTTGTAACAATACCTACTAAGCTAAGTCTCTTTTGATTCCGCAACCTCACTTGCGCTTCTACCAACAACTCGCAAAAGCTTCTGATTGGGTCACTCACTCACTCGCTGCCTGTATCCCACTCAATTGCCCAATCATCAGTATTTCTTGATGGCCGATGGGCAGTATCAGAGGTTACAATGTCTTCGGCGCAACTCCATTCTCTTGCGGCCGGGTTTGCATATAAGTACATACCTATAAAGCCAGGCATATTACTCACCTGTTTTCCTCTATTCATTTTCCAACAATCTTTATACTTATTCCTTCAACGCTCAAGACCCGTGCATCCTCCAGTTATCTATTTACCTGCTCAATCTTTCCCAATTATGTATGTCAACAACCCTGTGCCCGTGCCCACAGGCACCCCAGAGCACGAGGCTAAGCGTGCGGCTGTTCTCAAAGCACTTGCCGACAAAGTGCCCGCAGAGTTCTGCCTGGGTCCTGAATTCTTCAAAAACACTCCTCTCGATGTCACCAAGATCCCTGCTACCTGTGGTCTGCTTACGGACGAGGAAGTGGCTATTACTGAAGGCTATGATGCAACTGGCCTTGCAGAAGCTATCGCCAGACGCAAGTACACATGTGTATCTGTTGCCAGAGCCTTTTGCAAGCGCGCAATTATTGCCCACCAGCTTACCTCCTGTCTTACTCAGTGGTTTTACACAGAGGCTATCCAGCAAGCTACAGAACTAGATGAGTATCTGGCAGAGTATGGCACCACGATGGGTCCACTCCATGGTGTGCCCATCAGTATCAAGGACCATCTTCCCTTGGCTGGCACAATCTCGTCATTAGGCATTCTAACTACGGCTGAGTATGATCAGCATGACTCTCCGCTGCCAGCTGTTCTTCGCAAGGCCGGTGCTGTCTTCTACTGTAAGACAAATCAACCCCAGGCGCTGATGCACGGTGAAAGTGACTCGCCTTGGGGACGTGTCTTGAACCCTTATAACACGACTTTAACGTCTGGAGGCTCTAGTGGTGGTGAAGGGGCCTTGATTGCTATGAAGGGCTCCGTTCTTGGCATTGGAACCGACATTGGTGGCAGCATCCGAATCCCTGCTGCCTTCAGCGGCATCTATGGATACAAGCCAACAAGTGGCATCCTGTCAACAAAAGACTTTGTACACGTGCCTATGGTAGCTGAGCTCACTATCTTGGCCAACGCCGGTCCCATGTGCCGATCAGCACGCGATATGGAACTCTTCATGCGTATTCAGCTTGATGCCAAGCCGCATATCAGAGATCTGACATTGATCCCCACGACTTGGACTGGTTTGGCGACTCAGCTGGGTGTCACCCTGGGCCGCCCGCTCAAGGTTGGCATCATGACACACGATGGCTTCATCCAGCCTCAACCACCTATCAAGCGTGCCATGTCATGGGCAAGTACCCTGCTGTCAGACCCTCGGCTATCAGCGCTTATTGAGGTCAAGCCATTCCTGCCTTATGGTGTCAAACAGGCTTGGGATGAAATCAGACAAGCCTACTCTCCTGATGGCGGCATTCCGACTCGCGATGCCATTCTCGCAACTGGCGAACCAATCTATCCGCTGACCGAATGGATCTGGAGGACCGCCGCGCCTAAGGGAATGTTAACTGCAGGGGAAATGGCTTATGTGCGCAAGGCATGCCTCGACTTTCGATATACATTTGCAGAGGATTGGGAGCGCCAGGATGTCGATGTTATCCTCTGTCCTACTGGCGTTGGGCCGGCGACGACTCACGATACAAACTTCTATCTTATGTATACAGCTCTATGGAACTATCTCGACTGCCCCGGCCTGGTTTTTCCTACGGGGCTGAAGGTTGAGGAGGGTGAGAAATACGATGCAGATTATAAGCCACTGGGGCCGGAGTGCGCTCACGTGAAGGACCTCTGGGAGAGTGGTAACTTCACAGGGGCTCCCATCAGCCTTCAGCTTGTCGGGAGGAAATATCACGACAATCAGTTGTTCGGAGCTTTGAAGCTTCTCCAGGATGCTCTTGGACTTCAATGAATGCCGCAAAAAGGCAACAGAATACGCGTGCATATCCTCCCGGTTGTCTTATGTTTTCTGTGTTGTATAGGTCTAAGTGTTTAGTTTGCAGATGGATATGGCCCCCCAAGAGGCTCCCTGAGGTTCCGGACGAAGAGCTTAGTCATAACTGGGTATTGGTAACTATCGTACTAGTTATTTCATGTTGTGCGTATTGAGGATGCGCTATTCTGCTGCTACTGGCCCCGACACCCAAATCTCGTCTGTGTCTGATATTCTGTGCTGATAGCTCAAGTTGCCATGATCTTTTACTCGCTACATCACGTTTTCGTTTGACGCGAGCTTTTGAAACGTGTTGATCGCAGTTGCTGACCAGAATGTACGGCCGCAATTTGATGTGATATTCATGAACGATAGTCCTGATAGCGCTAACAAGTACAGAGACAAAGCAAGAGTCTTTCTTCCAGGAAAGTAACAGCCTAAACAACCTCGCGGGTCTGCACATGGGCCCCCTGTTCCTCTGCCTTTGAGCCTCCAAAGTGGATCTGCTTCTCGACAGCAGCGACGGTCTTTTCCTTGAGTTCCTCGTCCTCGAAAACTATGGCCTGTTAGTATCGTACGACTGAAGGGTTGAGCATGAGACAACATACGGAAAGCAAGTTCCTCGAGGGTTCGGCCGCTGGTCTCGGGGTAGAGAAGGTAGATGATGAGAAATTCGAAGCAAATCCAGCCACAGTAAATAGCCATATATCGCCACTTGATTGCATCAAGAGCAATGGAGTTGACGTTGGTGGAGAAGAAACCAGCCAGTTTTCCGAAAATCTGCTGAACTCCGATACCACGACTTCGCATAGAGTAAGGCCAAAGTTCGACCAGGTAGGCTGCAAATCGTTAGTCTATACCTTTAAAATCGTGACATAGAAACTTACTATATGTGAGAGCATTGTTTCCAATGGCGTAGGTCGGCGAGTAAGCAAAGTAGAAGAACAAAGCGGCAATACCAGCTGATTTATTCCGAGAGCCCTCGGGAACGGCTTGAATTCTCTCAAGAGAAACAGTGATACCGATGAAAGCGCACAGCATGAGAGTAGCGGAAAGCATATACATGTGTCGACGCTTGTAGCGAGTGACGACTAGAGCAATGACAGTAGCATTGGCAAGACTCCAGCATGCGTTGGCGAGGTTGATTCGGGTCTTTGCATAATCACTAGTGTATCCCATCATTTGGAAAAGGACACCAGAGTAGTAGCTCAGAAGAGTGTTTCCGGAGAGCTGGGTGAAGAGACCAATGAAGATGGTGACAATGAATCGACGTCGCATACCGGCGGTGCGGATGAGCTCGAACCATGATTGCTTGGAGGCTTCCATCTCAGCCTTGATAGTCTCGCGAATCTGGACGATTTCGGCTTGGACGAGTTGAGAGCTAGCGTCACCCTCGGCGTGGTACTTGATGAGGACCTGGGCGGCTTCTTCTTCGCGGTCCCGGGAGACGAGGAAACGAGGTGACTCGGGGAGGAGAAAGACGGTCACGATCTGGACTATTGAGGGGCAAATCTGGAGAAGAGAGGGCAGACGCCATGACCAGTTGCTCTTAATGGGAGTGGTACCGAGAGCAATAGCAGAGGCGAGAATCTGACCGATGAAGTATGAAGAGTTGAACAGAGAAGTGAGGATGGCTCGCTCCTTGGGATATCCCAACTCCCCAATGAGAGCAGAACCAGAGATAATACAGAAGAGAATTCCAGCTCCAAGAATCATGCGGGCCACGATGTACATGCCAACTGAGAATCCGTTAGCGAAAAGACTATTAAATCGATCGGAAATCCATACCGTGTTGGGCGAAACCCTGGATGATAGCACCGCCAACCATGATAAGAGAACCAAGCATAATAGACCATCGTCGACCGAATCGCTGAGCGAACCAAGGCGCAAATGGTACCGCGAAGATAGAACCAAGCTGGTATGAGGAGTTGACGAAGCCGAGCAGACCGGGTTCGATGGCATACTTTCCTTCATCATTCATTCGTCCATCACCGAGATCTACAGAAACTGTCAGTCCCGAGCCAAATTCTCCAGAGATTTATAGGCATTCGTACAATGGTGGAAGTTCTGAGAGTACTGAAGCGTGTTGATAAGTTGCGAATCGAAACCAGAAGTCATCTCAACACCCATACAGCAGAAGAACAACCAAATGTACATGATACGCAGATTCGGCTTCTTGTACCATGGCGTCTTGTCCTCCTCGACGAGGCGAGTGACGATGGGGTCGGCGGCGTTGCCTACGTTGACCATGTTGGCGGAATGGCTCTTCTAGGCTTGTCGAGTAATTTTATGCAAGGGCCCGATCTCCAGTGTAGTAATTGAGGTGCTGAAGAAACAGGGCTTGAGAGACTGAAACCGAAAATTTCAATGGGGTATTGCAGATCATATTATACTTGAACTCCAGCTTCTGGCTCCCCCGCGTCTAGATAAGATAGAGCTCTGTGCCTAGCGGTAGCTTAACCGAACTCTCCGTATATCAGGCTAATTATGGAGTTGTCTGGGGAAACGTGGAATCTCCGCAAAATACTTGGTTTTGAGTGAACAGACCGTAGGTGAGGTTGCATCATGAGGTGGCATTCCAGTCAGCGGCCGACCACACAGGGCCCAACGATTCGCTCGCATGCAGACAAACCCCGGCCTAGCTCAGGTCGACAGTCCCCCCCAAAATTCACAAATTCAGTGCGGATTCTCGAGCCGAGGAGGTTCCTTCGGTGCAACTTGCGGTTAAACGGACCGGCTGATGGTGGTAGCTTATGCTTAAAGCGCAGATCGATGCTTTGTTTGTATTAGACATATGCCAGATCTAAAACAAGACCACATGACTATGCCGAAATTTGCGGGGTTAGTACGAGGGCACCTTATTTTTGGGGTAAAGTTGGGGGCGGTTCTGGCAATTTCCCGTCCATTCAGCGGAGACTGAGACTCTATCATGGAGGCAAGGGTGTAGGCCGACTGGTGAAACATGAATCATGTCTTTCATGACTAAAATTAATACTGGGCTGATATAAACACGGTAATAACCTCGGCAAATGAATATAGCCAGCCATTCAGCTTCGTTTTGTATATCAGCCGCTTCACCTCATCTCACATCAATTCCAACCCCAGAACCGATAGAATAATTCTCGAAGACAAGAATAAGCATAAGCTATAAAACAAGAAATGTTAGTTTCATTTTAAACCTGCATTCTTGGAGAAGAAGGGTTGCACCAGGATTGTCAAAGCTTCCCCCTGTGTTCAGCTCCTCAACCGCCCACTTGGAACCCAGCTTTCAGGCTAAACAGGAAGAATTGAGAAAGCCTCAGTATTTAAAGCTTGGCAGTCGCAGCAGAACAAAGAGCACAAACCCTGGGAGGGTTGACAGTGAGCCCTCCCAAATGCGTGGGGGACCTTGTGTGCGCACGCGGGTATAACGACTGCCATTTCCGGATGAATCCTTCCAACGCTGTGCATCCCCAATTGAGGATGCTTACTTATGGTGTTTTAAGTCTATTAACAAATATTCCAATAGCGGGCCGAAAGGGTGATAGTAAGGCGCCGGATGAGTCCCCCGGGCCAATGAATCGTGTGGTATTACAATAGGGCTGTCATCAACAGAACGTCACTGGACTTACAAAGATCCTTCTTCCGAGTGTGATGCATCAATCATGGCAAAACGAGACAAATTGCATGCCCGTTGAGGGTAAAGTTGTCCGGTGATGAGCTTGGCAAATGTCGATGGGACGATTAGGAAACGGCCGAGAGAAGGCAGCCATTCGTCGGTTGAGTGACAATGTGATCTGCAGCTGTTTGAGAATCTGGTGGTCTGTAGGGTAGCATTTGACGATCATGTTCTTGTTAAGGCTGATGTTCTGGAATGGCATGGAGGGTGGAGTTAAGGTTGCTGGCGACAGCCATTAGCTCTGAGTATATGAAACCTAATAATTCATCGGCTAGCATACATAGGGCGTGTGGTCTAGGGGTATGATGTTCGCTTCGCATATTTTCAGATACGTGCTTTGCGAAAGGTCGAGGGTTCAATTCCCTCCTCGTCCAACCTTTTGGTTTTTTGCCTTTCAAGATTATTTTGAACCTCCTATAGGCCATTATGAGACTGCTGGTCATAAGAGAAAATTTCTTTTTGATCATAAGATGCATGGGTTCCTGGTAGGCGTGAGACGCATCTCGGGACCCGAAAAAGATCTATCTATCATTACCGTGACACAGTCAGCGCTTAGACACTTAGTGTTTTTTATAATACTCCTTCACAAATAACAAATAATCCAGGCGTGATGAGAATTTCTTCTTAATTTCTATTATTGAGAATGATTGTCGTTTTTTCCCATGTCCGAATATATTCGGGGCTCCATTAAAGCTGTTCGGTGCGAGCACCTTAATACGGAGGTAGCACCGTAGGATTCTCTTCAAACGGGAGTCTCCAAATCCTTCCCGATTTCCCCTTCTTGGCAGAGCCATCCCTGATCATGATTTTTTTCTCTACAAACTCTTCTTTTCATCTAACAATTGTTGTTTGCATGCATAATCTTGAATCTACAACCTGAATACAGTTCAGCTCTGCGCTTTTTGTGTCTTTCTTAACCTCTTTCTGCCATGCCGGGGTCTAAGTTCCGACGTCTGCTGGTAGAATAAGGTGTTTCTCAGTTTAATTTTGACAGTAGACCTTTATGCGTCTTTGGGTGTGGCTGGCAAAAGGTCTTGAACAACTGACAGACTGTACCCAGCTTTATTGATCGATAGTTTGACCTTATCATATCTCTATGATATTTCTCTAGCTCTATTTAGAGTGTATGAAAAGACCTCCAGTGACGTTGCAGACGCCTCTGAAAGAACCCTTTCCTCCAGATACTGCTCCATCTATGATCTATCTCTGGCGAGCCTGCTTGCAATATTTATTTATCTGTGCCCATACCCTCTGCAATGATTTAATTTACTCGTTAATATCTTTGAATCAGTGTCGAATCTAAGCTTCGAAGTGTTCCCATTGTTGACGTTGTTCTTTAGTTGCTGTCGAGAGGTCGGTCTTTTGACTAGTTTATATTTGCCTCCTTGACTGAGACCTGACTATCAAGAGAGAATGGCCACTGTGTATTGAACAAGTCACTCGAATACCCCCCTTAAGGCATCCTATGGCAGTACGTATTGATTTGCTGTCGTAGGTCTAGGACCGGTTTAGGCCTACGGACAAGGACAGGCCGAATGAGTCATTCGGCATTCCCTTATTTTCGACCCTTGTTGGGGAAGATTAGATAAAAATTGATTCATGTCTAGAAAGAGAGCACAGAAATGGCAATTTTTCCAGGCACTCAACGGTCTACGTATATTCAACACTAGCGGTGGGGCAACCTAGACGACTTCTAGTTGCGTACGTAAACATGAAGCCTGAGAATACGGGTGAACCCCTCAACTATGAGAATTAGGATTTTACACATCAATTGATGCCTGAATTGATTTAAACTATTACATCAGATGTTTCTGAGCAGCGGTTGCTGGACTTGGCTACTTAAAGACCAAATAGACCTCCAGATTCTATACTGTACATATAGTCGATATTCTAACTCCTCATTGCTTCTATCTTATAAGCTATTGCTAAAATGTCTCAACTGAAGCTCTTTACCGATGACAGGTTCCCTTGTCCCCAAAGACTGCAACTGGTGATTCTTGAGTTGGGTCTCAAAATCACTGATAATCATCAGGTGGACATCTTAAAGGGCGAGCAACAGGTATACAATGGCGATGTTCCTTTTGAAAACAAGTTCCGCTAACAATATCCAAGAAAGAAGACTATCTAGCAATTAATCCCTTTGGAGCTGTTCCTTGTCTCCAGGACCACTCATATGATCCAGCTCTTGTTCTCACTGAATCGCGGGCAATTGCTAGATATCTTGCAAGTCGATATGGCGGCCCTGATAACAAGCTCATCCCGGACGAAGAAGTTGCCAAGGCAAAGTTTGAAGAAGCTGCATCCATCGAATTGACCTCTTTCGATGCTGTTGCGAATCCATTGGCTTTTGAGGCTTATTTCAAGCCGTAAGAAGTCCCGCCATAATGAAACTGTCTCAGCGAGCTGACGATTTATAACAGAGCATTCATGAAGAAAGAGACCAAACAGCAGGTTGTTGAAGATCTAAAAGTGCGACTGGAACGAGTTCTGGGACTTCTTGACCGCAAGCTCAGCGGACAGCCATTCATGGCGGGCGAGGTTAGTGGGAATATATACCAAGACTTTCCATGACAGCTAACACTCATAGATTGTTACACTGGTTGACTTCTTTTACGTCCCGTATATGCACTACCTGAAAACGGAAGTCTGGCCAACAATTCTGGATGGCCATAGTAATCTTCTCGCATGGTGGGACCGCATGAAGGGTCGAGACTCTTACCTACAGGTATATGGGAATGCATCAAATGGTGTACTTGATGCTTGAATACATTGTGTGTCACTGGTGAATTCGTTCACAGTTGGCCTTGGATAAGAGCTGAAGCTTATGCTATACCTTACCAATCTATGCTGAACCGCGGTCGATCAACCGCAAATATTCATCAAACCATAATGATCTATAGTCACTATCTAGATGGAGAAGACTTCTAAAGTAAACCAACGTATAAAATCATTGCTAAAGGCTAACTTGGTATAAAGAGGAACAGCGCTGAACTTTGTAAGATCATTATTATATTATGCTATAACCTTTTATCACGAATTACTGCCTATCAACCACAATTGAGAGACTAAAGGGTTCGTTTATGACTCATACTAAGAGTGGTTGACTCTTCTTTCTCATCCACATAATGTTCTCCCAGGATGTTCTCTTTGGGTCTGGCCCAGAGGTCAGAGGACATATCTGGTCTTTGCATTCTAGGTAGCTCACGCTGGAGCTTCCCTAGTGGCGGTTCCTTAACTCTTGGGTCGGCTTCCGCGGGAAGGGTAAGCTCAATAAGCCTAAAATAGTATTCCAGCACCTCGGGGTATCGCTGGACAGAGTCTCGCCATGCCTCGTTCACATTTTCTTTCGTGAGGCCTTTCCCAGTAAATCCACTATCACTCCCTTGTTGACCTTCTTGCTCTTGTGAATTACCTGACTCTTTTAGTTCCTCCAAACGCTGGTTGAAACTAGACAAAACGAAATCTTGAGAGTGTGATCGCGTCCAATGCCGGATTTTTTCCTGAAGCGGCGCCATTACTTTTGCTTCTGCTTGACGTACGCCAAAGCTAAGCGATTTGGCCTCACAGTCGCAATTCATGCCGCCTGGCGCTTTGCAAATAGCACAGTCTGGATCCATCCCACGGGGAAGCTCGTCATTAGGAAGAGTGTTGGGGGTATCGTGAGGCGTTTGAGCCAGAAAAGACTTAAGGACAGGGTCGTTTTCGAGATTGTCGCTTTGATGTTGAAAACTACTGATGAACTCCCATTCATCTGCAGCTGGCTGCCATGGTGCAAAGGCTGTGGGCACGTCGGGCACGATGTCAGGATCTATGTTGTCTAAAACTTCTGACGAGTTGAAGGCTTTATCAAGCCATGTGGGATCAGGCGGATCTTGAAATGCCAGGGCGGTATGGTTTTCTGGATCGTTCTTGATGGTACTCCTGCTTTGTGGTTGAGAAGTGGTCAGACTATCTTTGTTGCCTTCAGAACCTTCAAGATCATCTGGATCTTCCTGTGAAGGTGGCAGCGACTTGAGTGCCAATAGCCTCATATGGTTAACGACATGGTCTTCCATTCGTCCGTCCACACTGTCAATACCACAGAGTGGACAAGCCTTGAAAACTGGACCCAAAGTGCGACTGTTTCGATCAGCTAATACACCAAGCTGCGCCTCAGTGAACTTATTGGCATGCGAGGTCCTCATGTGATCTATATAAGCCTCCCTAGTGTCGGCTAGGAACTCATCATGGGCCTTTGATGTGCAGCGCCATCGCAGCGCATGCTCTGTCATGTGCTTGATCCAAGTGCCGCTATGAGTATACAAAGCTTCAGGGGATTCGCATTTCTCGAATAGACAGATATAAGGGTCAAGGTCGTTCTTGACGTGCAGTCTAATCATGGTCAGTCTGATAATACAGTTCGCTAGGCTGGAAAAGCCGCACTTACTTCCATTTCCTTTCATCAACTACTTCATTTACCGGCAGTACATGAAAGCAATACGGACAGGTAACTTCACCTACTGCCTCGATGCATCTATCCCAAGCCTTGGCTAATGATCCATCTCGCTTGGCCTGCAGCTTTTTTAAAGCTTCTGAGAAGGCATCGAAGGCATCCAAGGCATCAAAAGGGTTCGCCGTAGTACTTGAATTTGGCTTCATCTGCAATGGAGGTAGAGAATCAAAATATTCTTCTTCAATTTCTTTCTTATCCTTGTTGTACCTCTTCATAAGCCCAGCGCAAGGCGCAGGAGGGAAGCAGAGCTCATCATTACCGCTCAATGCAACCGTTCTGGACACAGAAATGACCGATGGTGCTGAAGCCTTCTTGAAATTCTCGGGTGAAAGAGTTGTAGCGGTTTGCGTGGCAGATTGTGCTGCACTTCGACCAGATGCTTCCACGACTCGCCGTTTGATAGGCATCTCTTGGGCTGTTCTGTCTACTGTCTCCAGCTTTGGGTGCCTTATCACTGGCTTGGCTACTGCTGTGGGGCGTTGAATTGGAGCTTTTCCATAACGCTTTCTGCGGTAGAGTATCCTTTTCCAACGAAGCAGCATGGAGCTAGCTAGTCTCTCACGAATATTGTCGTTAGTCCCAGGGAAGCGATCGCGTATATAATTTTCAAACAGCTGCCGAAGGAAAGGTCCAATATCATTGCCTTCATTATCCCGAATCTTGAAATCAGTAGCGGCTTTGATGTTCTGCGTGTCTTTGCTGGCGCGCCGTATGGTGTTTGAAATTTTATGCAGCAGCGTTATTTCGTTTCGTAACCCGTCAAGCGCAATACAGAATTCTTTAAGTAATTCTTTTATACGTTCAATAGCTGTCGTTGAGGTAATTGAAGCTAGTATATCTGTGCCTGTGTAGTTGAATTTAGCTCAAGGTATGTACATCTAGTGAAAGTGAGACGTATACCTACAGGTCATGGCACGAAAATTGAGCGCCTGTAAAACACCAATAACGGCATTCTTGACATCAGAGACTTCTCTCAGTCGACTATCTAAAGGATCTCGACTCGAGCTAAAGACACGCATGTTCGCTGTCCAAAGGGACAGCCGCGCGAGTTGGTCCTCGATTTGGACCAGAGTCAATCCGCGAGAAGAAGAAGAGGCGGCTTTATCAGCCTGACTAGCAGTATCAAGGCATTTCTGAAAAGAGTTAACGCAAGAATGAGCACAGCCTGCGATAGTGCTTTCTGGTAAACATTCTTTTGTCTCACTATCGGCCGACGTTGACATTATGAAACTGCTTCTGTTCCGTCCGTTATCAAGACTCAGAAATCAAGACTCAGAAAAATATCGCAAGGATGAGGATGATAAGATCGCCTGAGTATTCAGGCAGAAAGACAGGGTTGAGATGAGGGGCTTCATGCAATGTGTGGATATTCTGTCAGCTCAGCCGCAGCCTCGGTGCAACATAACACCACACACAATGCGAACCTCGATAAAAGGCCTACCGAGTCTAGCTCCTATAAATCACGGTTGAGGAAGTCCACGGATCAACTAAGATGTCGGAGCCGTCTGCTTCCTTGGCCCGTGGCAAGGATACGGTTGACTTGCTGCAGCATACGTACAAGTTAATACGACAAATCATCCAGACATTATGGCTCGACGAACGCGACGAAGAACTGAAGGCATCCTTCGCCAGTCTTATGGCATATTGCACAATCATCCAAGATCATATTAGCCGTATTCTTGGCAATATCAATGGCACTACTCTCTCTTCCACCCACAACCTCATCACTCTGCTTTCAGGTCCTCTCAAGCACATATTTACGACAAGCTTCCATAGCCTCTCAGCCTCGGCCAGACTGAACCCACTAAAGGAAGTGTACGGAAAGATTCGAATTGAAAAGGAGTCACTCTCGAAAATCGACATCCTTGAGCCCTACTTAACCTTGGGTTCAACCTCGGATGAGCGTAATGATACTATCAAATTACTTGCTTCATGTGAACAAGAGCTCAGCGATGCTTACCCCGAAGACCCATCTCAATGGAAACCAGAAGATCGTGCTCCTCAACTAAACATCAAAGAACCATCCTACGCTGTTTGGAGCGCTGCACAGTCCATCTTCAAGGCCATGGTGTCATGTATGGATTGCCCATGCACACCAGCCCATGACTTTGGCGCGAGGCTTTGTCTTGGCACTTATAGAAAACCCAACGCCGAGTTGAAGCTTGGCCTGGATGATGAACTCGACTTTGATATGTTCCTCTCTATGGAACATGACTGGCAGGAGGTTCGAGTTCATACCGTCAAGGAGCGAGTTGTACAACTCATAGTTGATCAGGCAGATAATTGTCAATCAAAGGCGAAGTGCGCAGCGGTTAGACCCATGAAGGTGAAGAAGCTATGCGAGCCAATTGCCAAAAGCAAGTCAATGGCAGCATATCGCCTCGAACTCAAAGTTACGCGGAACCAACTTTTCAAGTTAAAGTCGGAGAGAAGCAGTTCTACTGTTGATAAGTCACAGAGTGCCGTCTCTTTGGATGAATTCCTCAGAGGCAGGTCTGGATCCTTTACTGAGAGAACGAAACGGATATTAGCTGTCATCTTGAGCTCAGCTGTTTTCCACCTCCATAACACACCATGGTTGCAGTCAACGTGGAGTTCATCCGACGTATTATTCTTCCGCACTTCTTCATCCGCCGTTCCTCTCAGACCCTTTATTCACACTCCGTTGTCGAATATAGTCAATGAGTCATCCGGCGATGCCGATAAAGAAAATACATGTCTAGACCCGGAAGACATTGATCCTGATGATATTGACCCTGACGACCTTTTAAGTCATCAATACCCGACCCTCGTCACATTGGCCATGATGTTACTGGAAGTGTACTTCGTGGCCCCATTCGACCTTTTAGCTCAAAAGTATAATGTGAAACTAGAATCGGGCTCGCAATCCTCAAGCTTTACACGATACATGGATGTCAATTTCGTGTTTCAGGCATGTCAAAAAGAGATACCCCAAAACTCCCAATTCTACCTTGCAGTGGAAAACTGTTTGGACCCAAAAGTATGGCAAGATGAACAGGGAAACAGATTGGATGACCTAACGCTACGGACCAAGATCTACAATGAGGTTGTCCTGCCATTAGAGACGGAACTGAGCCAGGCCTACAGTTCTATCCCAATTGAAGACCTTGATCGCTTTGCGCAAGAAGTCGACTTTGGGAGCTGGGGACAAACAATACAAACGTGGAACCAACAGGCAAATACCAACGCTTCGCAGAATCACGGCATAGTGTCCATGTATTCGAGTCCTTTGCCAAACTCGCCTGGGATAATGCAGCGTCAATCATACGATGGGAGGGGATTTGAAGACAGAAGAACGAGATTGGACTCCCCTTCAGGCCGCAAACGACCAAGCCTGTCACCCAGTGGAAGGGAGACCGAAAGTCATTCAGTAGATCCACCACTACTCTCAGATATCCAAGTAAACTGTCGGTCAGCCTACACAGTTGGTATTCTCTGCGCCCTTCCACTGGAGCTCCTAGCAGTAAGAGCATTATTTGACACCAAACATGCCAGTCCCGAGTATATCCAAGGAGATAGCAATCACTACGCACTTGGGATGATGAATCAGCACATGGTTGTTGCAGCCTGTCTTCCATCCGGAGAGTACGGTACAAATGCAGCTGCTGATTCTGCTTCAAATATGAAACGAACCTTTCCGAACATCAAGTTCTGTCTTCTTGTTGGTATCGGTGGCGGAGCTCCAACTAGCGATAGTGACATTCGTCTTGGGGATGTTGTCGTGAGTCTGCCAACTACCAGATTTCCAGGAGTCATCCAGTATGATCGAGGCAAGGAGATAGAGGGCAGCACATTTGAGCTCACTGGAAGTCTCCAGCCTCCACCGCGTTGCCTGATGACGGCTGTCAGCTCCCTTAGATCAGACCCTGATCTTCCTTTCAACCCTTTAGAATCGTATCTTGAAGACATTGCAAGTCGTGTACCAGTTCCCTTCAGGATTCAGTACCGACATCCCGGCCAAGACAATGACTGTCTTCACGAGTGCTTTTGCCATGCATGTCATTCATCTGGAGTATGCGGTAATAAAAGTAGTCACATTCGCAGAAGATCAAACAGACCAACAAACCACCCAGAAATCCACTACGGTCTGATCGCGTCTGGAAACCGGGTTCTCAAAGATGGAAGTGTCCGAGATCGGTGGGCGAAAGAATATGGCATCCTTTGTTTCGAGATGGAGGCAGCTGGGGTCATGAATACGTTCCCTTGCCTTGTCATCCGCGGCATCTGCGATTATGCTGATTCTTATAAAGATAAGCAATGGCAACATTACGCTGCGGCTACTGCAGCTGCTTATGCCAAGTTATTGCTGGGTTATACTTCCACAAACAGCATTCATTGGAGCAGGTCTTCAACGGAAGAAGATAGAAGCTTTTCCATGTATGAGGGTGTACAAGATCCGCCTAATAAGAGACAAAGAATCTAGTCAAGGGCTGAATATAAGAATTGGCTTGAAATGAGGGATTATGATATCAATAGACTTACATTGTTAGTAATGGAATTCTTGAGCACGAGTAGCCTTTAATAACATCATTAACATGACGTAACAAGATCAATCTAAAACTCTACTAAATATATCTCACGGGGTGCCAACATCAACAGGGCAAATATAGCTGCATTCTCTATGAAGTATTAGCTATTTGGATCTAAATTAGTAAAGAATTATCATTATAGCACATGGCGGCCAGAGTATGGGAGCATATACCATTGAGAGCCCGCCTTTTGAGTCTCTCAAGGCATCATTGACAACGAGTTCATGAGCACTCCTGAAAAAAAGACGTTCGGAGCAATCATTCGCGAGAAATACAAGACTGGTTTTTACGTTGTTGACATGTTCCAGAGTCATCTCGGCCGCTCTATGCTATGCCAGACCCAGAAAATCCCGCCATCAACGTGTTCGATTTCTCCCTGCGTGGCCAGGTGATTCTCTGGTAGTCATCACAACCATCTTCCCGGGATCCCAGAGAGCCGGATTTGTCAACAAGGTATCGACCCCAGTTCTCTGAATAATGCTGCACCATCTAAACTCCTTCTCTGAACTTGGTATATGTCAAGGTGTCCATGATTTTGCCTTCTTTCTCCATCGCCGCCTTTTGCCGCGCCTCAAACTCAAAACCTGCTTTTTCCAGCACGCGACAGCTTGCAGCATTTCCATCAAACACTGCAGCTTCCAGCCGCACCACATGTGAGAAGTTCTCAAACGTCCAGAGGGAAAAGGCAGTGACAACTTCGGTGGCTATGCCTTGATGCCAGTAGTCCTCGCTTATCCAGTAGCCAATTTCCATGGTACGGTAGTGAATGTCGTCTCGCGCCTTGAGGCCTATGCCGCCGATGATGGCTGACCCATTCAGTGGGCATATTGCAAAGTCTAGAATAGGAGATGGAGTGTTGGCGATGGAAATCCAATTTTTGGCGTCTTGGATGGTATACGGGTTGGGGAATGCGTTGCGCAGCCACCTGGCTATTCGCGGATTATCTGCGGCTTTGGCGAGGGATTCGATGTCTCCCTCGTTCCAAGGCCTCACTAAGCAATTGTTAAGCCGCAGGATAGGTTCTGAAGACATTGTTGGTATCGCAGCTGCTGATGTTCGAGCTGATGGTGGCCAAGATGGACAAGTCCACGAGACTGCAATTTTTCTTGGGCTTTATATAGCGACTGTGTGACTCATGTTCCGATTGCCGCTCCGGCAGGGAGTCATAGAAAGTTAATTCATCCACGGAATTTGCTGATTGTTCAACGAAACTCGGTTATGTTTACTGCCTCCAAGGACTCAATAACAAACGAAAGCGAAACTGGTTTGAATTGTGTTTTGGTGATTCAATTGAGCCCAATATAATATTTGTTGTGTAGAGTAATACTTGGAGAAGTGAAAAGTCCCGCTAATGCAATGAGACAACGTAGATCAAACTTTCCTCTCAAAACCAGAGACTCATGCATCGTGACACCTGTATAGAGCACCACTCTCGCCTCGCCCTGACATCGTTAACTCCGAGGGCAGCAGTTAAACTGTCACATAGGTGGTTAGCTAAGGCGGCGTCGTGGACTTTGTACCCGACTTACGGTAACGGAGCAGTCTCCGCTAGACCCAACCGGGAAGCTGTAGCTACGATCGCCCACGCGTGTACCATAAGCACAATTGGGTGAAGCGTCGCAAAAGTTATTATTAAATTTGCCATGGTTTGTATAGGGTCCTCGGCAGCCCCATTGGGCAGACACAAATGGCACACCTAGACCAGCAATAAAAGCGAAAAGGATAGTAGGCTGCATGATTGTGTACCTAACGGTGAATGATAAAGAGTAAGGTAGGAGTTAATTGTAATATGACTGGTATAGAATATAAGTTGTAGTATGAAAAAGGGTCTTGAAGAGAATAGGATTGACCTGTTGATATATGTCATGAGCTCCAGCCTGTTCATCATAACAGAGTATATAATTATCTCTAAACAGTTAAATATTGTTATTCCATAGGTTAATTGGTGGAATAATCACAATAGCTCAATGTAGTATTGCAATCTCGTATAGAAACCTAATTCCAAAGTCAAATTAGCGAAAATGGCAACTATCGTACAAAATTATGTAAATGATTCTCTAATACCTTATATTTAACTTTAGTGAGACCACTTTTAATACACTCCCAGGCGCTAATAACTGGCCACCCATACACGAGTCAAGAGCACTTATGATTAATCCACACAAAATCAGCTCATTAGACCTTCAACAAGCTGGAAGTTTCGTAAGAAGCTCTTGAGAATGCCGGCATCCCACTGGAGAAGGTCTCTGGCTCCCAGCCTGGATGTATTGTGGGTAGTTTCTCAACAAAACATTGAGACTCTTCCATTGCTCCCCGATTGGGCCAGCCATTTCACTTTGACTTCATCTTCTCTGGTCAAGGTGCGCAACGGGTCTCGAGTTACTTGGCTATGACGTTTTCCACGAAAGTGTTGCCGCCGCCGACGCTTTTCTCAAAGAAGCCTTTGGATGCGAATGGCTGGTACAATAGGAATTTCAGAAGAGGGCCGATATCTCGCAGTCAATGATTACAGCTTTGCACTGACCCTTCTCGTCATCATACAGGTTGCTCTAGCTCAGATGCTTGAGTCTTGGAACATTGTTCCCATGGCTCTTGTTGGCCATTCAAGCGGTGTAGTAGCGGCTTCTTTCTACACGGACCCCTGTAGCGAGAGCAAACCTGGGCAATCTCATACGTAAGGGACCTACGTTTACGCACCTTGGGCTATGCCCCTAGTCCTTCGCATTGGAGAAATTTCAGTATTACGTTGGAGTTATAAATGAGCTTTGAGCCATAAGTCAGGGTGGAGGCGTTAACTACCTTCATATATAAGCTCAAATGCCTGTATTTGAAGTCTATAATGCAGGGAGATTGCAGCTGTTAAACAAGTTCTCGCTCATGATGAGCTGTATATAAAGAACTTCTTAGCGTACACACATAGAAGATCAGCATCGTGATGATAGTCAAGCCAACAGCAACAACGATATAAACTCAGAAGTACGGTGATAGCGTCTCGTTTCCCGCACCATCTTCTTTTGTTCACTGAAAAAAGTCCATAGAGAAGAAAGTCTAACAGAGTTAGCGACTTGTGGCCAATGTACTAGCATACTTACCGAAACAAAGTTAGCAGGGATGAAAACCATGCTTAGCATGGCAATAGACTTCATAAGACTGCCATCAATACGAGTCATTTATGCAACCTCGAGGTTCACGCGAGATTTCCTGATTTGTCCTCGCATCTTTCCGGTCAATATTGTTGAATTCTGAAACACTCTCAGCCCCAACCCTTCAAATTAGAACAACACTCGCCAGCTGTGTTGCCAGAGTCAAGCCTTCCATAATGTGAGTGCATTTTCTTATATATTCGTCATATTCATCGACATGGTCTCGCAGTCTAGTCTTTAGCCTGTCTCCCAATTCTTGGAGGACATGCAATCTGCCCTAGTTGTTAGGGTCTCTAGCTGCTTCTGCAGCTGCAAGGCCGTAATGAGTTACATGCAGTTGATTGACATGATCAGTCGCCTTTCTTAGCTGGGTCTGCCAGTTCTGCAGCCCGATTCGAAGCAAGCTGATGTTTTGCCATAAAAGCACAGCAGGCTCTTGCTCTTCATGCCCTTGAGATGAATTTATCGTTTGGTGGAGGGGCTGGTTTTACGGTCTTTGAGTAAATGAGTCTTGAGATCAGTCAAAAATATAGTGCTAAGCACTCTTCCTTCAGCACTAGCGAGCCATGTTCAAGTCTGACCTTTTCGCTGGTTATTGAGTCTTCAGTCTTGTTCGGTGTCGTGAGATCCTGGTAAGCCAGATCGTGAATTCGCTGAACAAATTGAGTAAGACACTTTCTCGTCGTTCCAATATGTCTCTCCCTCTCAAAGCCCGCAAATATGACTGGTAGAACCATTGAGTGGAATACCTCTCCGTCAAAGTTTTCCAGTTGGCTGGTGATGAGCTCGGAATCTGTGATGAGATTCCAGCAAAGTTTGTGCTTTGATAGATCACATCCATACCAAACCGCATTAGTTGTGAGAGTTTCAGGGGAAAATCTGACAAACAGGGCTATATCCTTATCCCAGCAAGCTGGGGCTCGGCAATTGTAGAGTAGGATAAAGTGAGTATGAAAGATGTGGGATACGACACAGCGACTGGCTATTGGATAGAATGACCACATTCGACAGCTTCCATGTAAACGGAATTGTAAAAAAAGAACAGCTTGTATTGTGATTGGAAGCTCGAACAGTCGATCCATGAACCTTGAACTAATTGATTATGATCTCGAATAGAGTCTGAGTGAATGGAAGCTCATCCAGGGAGTCTGTTTTCGAGGCCATGATCAAATTTATGTTTGAAGTACAATGATCTTTGGTATTCTGCTGAGGAAATGGTGAAATGGCCTCAAAAGACTTCAATTTCATTCATCCCCAATAAACCAGAGACCACTTACGTCTAACCATTGGCGGATGTCGTCCTCACAGCTGCAATAAGAAATAAAGTTAAACTTGAGAAACATCAATTGACTTCTCATTGAGGGTAAGTGAATCCGGCGTAGTGTTTGAATGTTTGGGCCGTTAACGGTATTAAAAGCACGAGCATTCTCTGGTTGAAGTATCCTGAAAGGTCTCGAGATGTTGGATGGTTCGCTAGGTCGTGGCGAAAAGCCTAGCAGGTCCTAGCCGCGTTTTTGTAGTCCTGATCCTCTTGTAATCTATAATATTATGACAGGGGAGTTTTAATAGATTTATATAGATAGTTTGCTAATTATATCATAGTATTTAGAGACTGATTTAAGTGTCTGCATGTTGAACAGTATATTTTATAAGTTTGCCTGGATGACTGGCTTATAATGCTACACTGAGATTGAAGTTGACCTATTCACTCTACCACCGCAAGTGATACGGTGACTCGTCGAGGGATCTGCGAACAGATTGGCGATTCTTATCGCTGCCATATCTACTCATCCCTCAGGCCAGCTGATCTTCCTTTGAAGAGCAGTACCTCTTCATGAGGATCATCAAGGGCCTCTTCCATCTCCTCGACTGACTTGCTAGCAGCGGGGCCTTTTACCTGTATTGTTGAAATAGTACAAGATTCGAGTAACTGAGCGGTCGCTTCTGGTGAAATTGGACTATAGGTAGGAACCAACACTGGATCAGGTATCAAGGATATGTATGCACTCGAATCATGCGGCCTTCCGTCAGACAGCTTCTCAGAAAGCAACCTTATAACGTCTGCTCTTACTCGAGCTTTGATACTCTCCATAACGAGGTTTTGTCTGACGATAGACCCTGCGCCTTGGTGTCCATAGATATCGGGCATACGCCAGGGGAAATATGTGTTTTGGTGTGAAGGGCGAACTTGGACATCAGTGGGATATTCATCGAAAAAGTACGAACAAAGCTTGCAGGGTGGTTTGCTTGATCCGATGAATTTCCAACGGTTGAAAAATCGCTCGGGGCGGATTCCGCCCTCGGTGTTTTCGAGCCAACTATGCACCAGCACTTCCGCATGCACGATTGGCTTAGGTGCATTGAGCCAAAGTTCAGAGACCTTGGCATCTATGTCGTGAATAGAGAGTGAGTCTAGCTGTTCTGCAAAAAGCCTCAATAACTGCTGATCGCTGGTTGATCTGCCCATGATCTGCGCAGCTGTCCAAGGCTTGCCTGAAAGAACATCAGGCTGTGGTGAACTCGATCCTATCATGCAAATCTGGATGTTTGAAAAGAGCTCGGGCCAGATAAGCGAGACTTCGTCCATCAAATCCACTGCACGTTTGTAAGAAAGTAGGCGTCCCGCGACGTGAACAAAATCCGACCAGTATGTCGTTGACATCATGTTATCTTCTCGAGCCAAGCGACGCCTCACATCGGCAAAGGTATCAGACCGAATGCATCTACTCAAAGAACTAATCAAGTCGCACACGGCAAAACGGTTGACTTGAATGAGTGAGCATTTAATGAGTTGTTCACTTCTTCAGATAGTCAGACTCTAATACTTACCCGCTGGTCTTGATTCTCTACCCAGTTCAGACTGACACGTTTCAAAACAAGCATCCAAAGCTTCCTGGATCTGGGACATTGCATTCCGTGTCGACTCACCTAAAGCGTGTTAGTTTGTACATGAACCGGCTATATGAAACACCTACTGTCCTGAGTACTTTCGCGTTGGCAGGCTTTGATACACTCTTGTAGATGGGCTTTGAGCGCTTTTAGGTAGCCATTCACCCGTCCTTTGCATAAGTCAAGCGATGCTTGTAAGGCCTGTATCCTACGATGTTCTCTTTCTTCTGGACTTTCTGATTGACTGGCAGCGAAAAGATGCAGAATAGAAGCTATGCTGGACTTTATCTTTTCACGCCGCGATAAACTTTGCTGATTGAAACCAATTACATACTGGACGCAGTCGGGTAGCGTTAACACAGCACAAGCTGATATGGATCCAGCCCCAATCTCAGTGCAACAGAGAAATGCGATCTTGGAGACAAATGCTCGGAAAAGTTGCTCGAGGCCTGTCAAAGGGTCAAATTCTGGGTCCTCTCCTTGCCTTCGTTGAGGACACATGGATGTCAAGGCAATTAATAACAAGATAGGAGGATAGAATCGTTTTATAAATTTCCGTTCCGGGGCGACCAGAACCGTTGTCTGATTGTCTATTCCATTTTTTCATGAGTCAACATACAACCTGTATCGTTCTCCTGCTCACTCACCCATATTCACAAATACCCTTCTTCTTAAGCCGGAAAGGTGTCAGGTTACGGCAGAGGGTTGATGCCTACTGATTAGGAGCCTCTATAGCTATCGTGTGTTGATACTAAGACAGTCGTTGTAGTCCATTCAGTAAATGCTCAGAAACAAGCGAGGACTGGAGAGGAAAAATCAAGAATTTCGCGGTCAGCAGCGTGGTAGGCCTCAGGCAGACTGCGGCTTGAAAAGTCATTGCTGATTGGGTGATAAGAGAACTGTTTGCTGCAAGCACATCATGACAACAGCCAAATTGGTCTGCCTCTTGCATGACGTCCAATAGGATTGTGCCATAACACTAGGAGCCTGAGTCAAAAACAAAATTTCATCATTAAAATCCCAATAAGGCTCTGTTTATAACTTGTGGCGCCTGCAAGAGGCCAACCAAATTGGTCTTATCAAGCATCGGTACAATTCGAGTCTGTGATGGGACCAACATAAAGCGCAAGTTAAAATCTGATCATCCACCTTTTTTATTTCTCGCTTGTAAGACTCCAATTACTTAGATTCTCGACCGCAAAAATTCCCCAGAAAACACTGTAAGTTTCCTGGCAAATAATACTTGGTCTGCATGCGCGTCAAGTGAACTTATTGAACCATAGTCTAACATAGAAGGATAGAATAGGTCGCCTTGATAACGCTACTCTAATGTTAGCGCATGATTATTACAAGAGAGACAGATGGAAGGCCACACAAAGGAATTTGTATCGCTGCGGGAGCTGGAGCTCCAGCCCACAGATGGCCCCTGTGTCTTACCTGACCGCACCAATGCTTCTGATGAAGGCGAAGAGCATTAGTCTTCTTGCGCTGAGCGAAACGACCCAGACTTTTCTGGCACCAAAACTCATCATCAGACGCAGCCGTCCGAACACAGCAGGGCCCTGGTCACTTCGGCCGACCATCCGTCGGCTAGGGTCAATAAAAAAGGTCGACGAGCTTCGCAGATCTTCCACGAAGAAAAAATGCCTCCAGCTAGTCAGTACGTCGATGGCAACACCGTTACCGGATACTCCTGCAAATATCCGAAATGTAAGACTCCTCGTAGGACATTCGAATTGCTGAGTCTTGCAACGTAAGTTCAACAATTCAAGCACTTACAAGCAGAGGCTAAGTTAAGATAGAAAACACGCTCGAAATCACTACAGGCCAGTGATCTGCCCAGTTTGTCCGGTAAAAAGGGCAGAACAGGACGACATGAAAAAGCATGTTCGAGTCTATCACCCCTCTCTTGCAACGGTGTTAGGAATCGCTGGTGTGCTTTTAACCTGTTCAATTTGTAAAAAGAGAGTCAGGAACAGTCGGCATGACAACTTGAAAAGGCATATCGAAAAAGTCCATGGCCTTGAGTTAGATACGTCAGGATGTTAGGTGCTAAGTACAAATTGATAAAATAACACCGAGGTGTTTACATATTTTTACTTATTTTAAGTTCATAAGTATTAAATAGACGTATCAATATGATACGAATAATCTGGGCTCTTTCCTGAGTTATTGTTCCGCTACTCCAAGAACAACGAATCATGTTGTGAGTCTTATCCATCCTCAAGATTACGATATGATTGGAGAAAATTTATGAGAAGCAGTGGTCTATCTATGTTCCCGTTTTCAACTTCGGCGGCTCGGAGAACCAGTGACCAGTACACTACCAATTCCACGACGGAGCCATTACGCCATGGACATCTCTAGGCAACAAGTTAGATGAGGGTACGACAAAATTCACAAGCTACAGATACATCCAGACCACTGCCACAAAGTAAGTCAAACTCTACCTTGCAGCGTGTGACACCAGAGCTCGCAGGAGAACAATAGACTCGACATAACACATTTCTTCTTAAGACTCTTTGATCAGAGCTGGAAGCTCCAGAGATTACTTTTCGCAAGAAGTAAGCGCCCTTTGCAAGCTTCGACGTTGGCCACAGCTGGTAGAACATGCGACGATCGAGATTGTAACTGAGTGTCGATTTATGCTCATTTTCCCATGGGCTCAAGGTGGAACGCTGGAAGATATTATAACTGAGCCACACTCAGAGAGGTCAGGTTTGAAATTTCTTTCACAAGGGCTCTTACGATGGGTGTCAGAACAATGACGAGGACTGGTTGAGGCGCTTGAGACATGCATGACGCTCGCATTAGTCCTATCAGCCAAGATGGGAGAATTCCCAACAAAGACCACGGTGTACATATGGACATCAAGCCATCTAACATTCTGTATTTCAGTCAGGAAACAGACAAGAGCCCATTTGGGACGCTTAAGCTAGCAGACTGCGGTCTTATGAAGTTTCACAGTCTGGCATCCCGAACTAGGAAAAGTCTCGAAAGTTCTTATGCAGGCTCTCGAACTTACCGTGCACCTGAGTACGATATCGATCATATTATTTCTAAAAAGGTTGACATCTGGGCTATAGGGTGTGCCTTTTCAGAATTTCTCACCTGGGCTATTCTCCCATGTGGATCGGCTGATGAATATCGACTTACAAGAACACAAGAGTCTTCGCTTGCGGGTTCCAAAGACGAATGCAAAAAGAATTTCGAAAGCGGTTTCTTCCAACATTATCTGCATTATGAGTTTACTGATCAGTGTTATTACCCAATCAAGCGACAAAGAAAGACGGACCAGCGAACCATGTCTCATACCAATACGTCCAAGAACACGAAAGAAACAAAGAAATTTGGTATCTCGATCCTGACAGGCTCTAAGATTCCCAGGCTGAAGACCAGCGTATCGCAGGTAAGATCCCAGGCGATCACGAGCTGAATGCTCAATCTATATTGTGCAAGAATTAACTAACATATTAAGTGAATTTCAAAGCCCATTGCCCAGATAGACAACGACAGCGATGTAGGTTTCCTTGTAAAGTTCCTGTCATCCATTGAACAAGAAATGTTACAACTACAAAGAGTTCAGAGAGCTGGCTGCAAAAGAATAATCTTTAAGTTTTTATAATAACATATTCTATATTTATTAACCATAACCTTTTTTTTTTTTTTTTTTTAATTTTACTTCCTTGGACTACTTTTCTATTCCTCTCTTCTGGTTTAACAATTTCTTAACCTTGGACCTTTGTTCACCTTTCGATGTTTGATCTTTAATGTCCCGCCAGTTGATATCGACTATGTCACCTTTCTTTTTTCTGTTACATTGTAAGTTACATCTTTCGTTAGTGATAAGCAATGGCTTGTAGACTTACGATAACTGCCTCTCCGTAGGAACTGGACTGATGCCCTTTTTCATGTTTTCCTGAATCTTCTTGCTCCATACCTGCTCACGATAGTTTACATCCTCGCCTGCCTCTGATTCGATCGTAACGTGAGGGTAATTGCTCTGTATGCAGTCGCATACGTCATTCCATCCCAGGCGGACCAAATCCGCCCATATCAGATCATCCAATTGTGACTCTGCCGTGTGAAAGAAAGGCCGCTGGAAGGGGTAGAAAAAGTATAGGGCTTGGGTCACGCCAGGGCTGCTTAGTATTTTACTTGGCGTCTCCAACTGTACTGCATAGGTGATCGAGTAGGCGACAGATGGATAGTATTGCGCAAGTTTTAACATTCGTCGTTGCGTCGTTGGGACCGTGTTAGGGAGTTGGGATATCGACAATGGATCATCGACAGAACCCGCGGGTAAATCGGCGAATGTTGCCAAAAGGTTGTTTCTTATGTATTCGATTTCATTGCCATCAAAGAAAAAGAAAGGTCTTTTGTAGTTACCATCACTGAGTTTGTCGTAGCAAACCGGCGTCCTAGGATCGTTGATACTAATCTGTAGCGTTGCTTCGGCGTCTTTTACTACACCATTATTACTTCTGTACGCGCGCAGACATTCGACCATATCTTGTTCTTCGAGTAGTAATTTCTGCCAGGCGACTTCGTATCTAAGGGGATGAGACTTTAGCCGCTGCACGTAAAGCTGCTCAGAGCACAGAAATAAAATACCTTGTCATTAACGAATTCGTCTCAGATGTGCCAAACACGAGATTCTCTGGAGTTTGGCTTGACGAGGAGAGATATTCTCCAGATTCCTCTAAGCCGCCCCATGAGTATGCAGAAAGATGTAACCACTTTCAGAGATTAAATAGTCAGCAAGAAAGAGCCTCACATTTGCCAGGGTCATTGAAGGTCTTTTTGTCTTACTTCTGCAACCGAAAACCCCGTTGCGAGTTTGTTTGTAGGCCAGCCAAAGCCATGCGCTACCTGTTCAATTCCGAGTAAGCCTGTTTGATCAAGTCTCCCAGTTGTCCCAGTTGTCTTACCTCTGTTGCCGAGCAGTTTGCCATAACTGCTGCTTGTCCCCGTTCCTCCTTTCTTTTGCCAACAACAGCACGCATTTTCCTTGCGTCCAGAAAGCCTGTGAGGTTGCCAGGGCCATAGGCACATGCTTGCCGAAACATAGCCTGCATGCCAGCATAGACTCTTGCTTGGTTTTCTTGACTCATCTCTCTCCCTCTTATTATAATGTCACCTCGCGCTTTGAGAATAGCTTGAGTGTCCTCGGTTTCCAGGTTAAAGGTTTCAGCAAGTTCATCGACCGATTTATTACTTAATAACACATTAGCTTGGTCAGCCAACTTTCCCCAGATTCCTTTGAGTATATCGTTGTCTTCGCTTGGGAAGTGATGAAGACCAAGAGTGTCCATGTATTTATTCCAGTCTTCTTGGTGAATCCACGTGGAATAAATCTCAAAGGGGTCTTTTGCAATCTATATGGCACGATTAGCAGCAGGAAACACAAGGATGATCAACCAGGTCAGTCTCCACAAATACTTGTAAGTAACGTGGGTGCTTACTTCGATGTAGCCAGCCGGTTGGTTTTGAGTCACCTCCAAAGCCCGGACATTACCAACGTTCGCTTCATTCACTTGGCCCACCAAGTCGCTGAACCATTCATTGATGGCCTCTTTGTTGCTCGAGATTCGCTCTAAAAGCAGAGACATCCGCGTTTCTTGAAGCTGAACCTTGAGGCTGTGGTTCAGCAGAAGTCTGACGTACCGCGGGGGCTTGCCTTTAACAGCATGATGCTCCGCAATCAGCTTTCCTCGGAGCTTATCCCACTCCTCTAAAGCAAACTTGTGTTTCAGACAAGCTGACTCAGCTTTGCCACTCGAGGTTCGCACAGGAAATGAAATTTCATGATTCCCAAAGTCAAGAAGACGACTTGGTGGAGACTTTGCCTCTAACTCCGCAATAAAATGCTCATTGTTGGGATTGATATTATAATTCAAGATATTCTGGTCATTAAATCTGATGATTGAGATTTCATTGTCAGCATTCCACCAGAGAATATAAGCCCCACGATTGTCGGGTGGCCGATGCATTTACACTTACGCCTCCTCCGAATTATCATAAAAGTCCTCCGATCCCATATATAGAAGTAGGAGCAAAGAAACATATATGTCTTTCTTTTCCTCTCTGCCTATCAGTTTAAGCATGCTGATCTGAGAAGGGACTTTGACGTAAAGGGATCCGTCAGTGATTGGGGCATAGCGGAATCCTGTGTGGGCCTGGTTTCTGACGGCCTTGAAAGCGTAATACGAGTCGGAGTGGGAGGTGTCACAGCGAGTCCAAGTTCTCCTGTTTGACAAAGGGACGTCCGTAGGAGGCCAATACGACATCTTGTTCTTTGAGGAAGTGGTGAGAGATGAAAATAATGATGAGAAGTGATCACGAAGGAAATAGTGCAGGTTTAGGGAGAAATAAGTCCTGGTATTAATTATTTTAAATGTAACCTTTCATTTTACTGTTATTCCCTCATAGATACCTACGTAATTAATTTAAGCTGTGGCATAGAGTGAAAACAAAACAAAAAGCCACCATTCTTTACGTAACCCAATAGGCTCACAGAACCTTCGGTATCAACCGATTTGGACATCACGCGTCCCATAGTGGCAAGCTGAGTTCAATAGTTCAGAAGTAACTCGGAGACGACGCGACGAAAGAAAAGAAGCGATCTTTGCCATCTATTTCTGATTCATTGGGTGAAATAGATTTTGATATCGGAACGAGACGATTTCGGGCTACGGTATTGAGCGCTAGTTTCCTTTGATAGTCATTAGTTCGCTCAGCCAGCCACTCATCTGTTCAGTTCACTGCTAGCTCAGCTAGCCACCCGAGTAGTTCATCCGCAATATTGGCAGCCGTCTGAGATATTGATGGTCTCGACCAAAATGGAATGTGATAATTAATATCACTTGCATTACCCTTGCATAAGATTGTACTAACTTATCAAGCTGAACCACCATCTCGGCTTTAACCGTCAGCAATGACTTTTGTGCAATATTGGTCTGGTTTGTCTACGCAGTGTATTCATCTATGAGTTATATACTTCAGCTATCTCCATTACGCCTTTGACTTACCATGCATAAATTGACTAAATTACCCCATTGTGTAGACTTCAAGTGATAACTTTACAGTTTCTATCGCTTGACTCGGGTTAACAGTTTTATCCATCCGTCGCCTATCATGGACGTCAATGAAGTACCAACCGCTTCATTGAAGCGCCAGCGTTCAATATCAGTCCCTGCTGATGAGATGGGACCTACCAAGACTCTCAAGGGACTCGGAGACGACTTGATGCCCCATGTCCCATCTCTGAAGCGTCAAAGATCTTCAGACGCTGATACACTTGTTGATGAGAGAGATTGTAAGGTGCCCAAGTTGACTAAAGGGAATGACCATAATGAAGAGGGATATGGATCAGACACAGATGTGGAGCCGGAATTTGAGGAGCCGCCTGAAACCCTCGAAATCGACCACATCAAAGTCACAAAACTCAAGCTTGTCTCCATTGATGAACATGGTCATGAAATCCACCTCCCCCCAGCCTCAACACAGCCGACCCTGGGCCTGGGTCTTCTTACACCAGATCCCACTCCACCATTGAACAAGACAAAGCAAGCAGATCCCTTCAACGATGCTGTACTTGACTCTGAAGAAAATATCAAGAATGAACAAACAACCCCTCCAGCCAAGTCATTACAGGCTGAGGTGGCGCACGATTCCCCAGCCAACTTTGCTTGGGTCGGAGACCTCAAACTTTTTGGCTTGATTCCTTCAAAGCTATACATTTACCATCACATTAGTGACGAACTTCATCCGTACAAAGAAGTTGTCAAGATTTCCACGTTCCAGGAGCTGTCCCTCGGGACTCTTATGCCAAGCCTGAAGGGCACAACGTGGGACATGATCCGCCTTCAGGATACAATCCTGGGATGGCGAGCTACCTCATCGAACTTAGCTACCGGGGTCCAACAGAGAGGCATGTATCTCGAAACGGATGTCATCTTTCAAGGAGCCCTGCAGCCTGTTTCAGACTTCTTCAGAGACTTTTTCCAACAGGACCAGCCTGCTCTTCATATGAGTGTCTATATGGGGTCCAAAAGAACCTACGATAAGTTTGACATGCCATCTGACCTTACACTCAGAGGTTCTCTTCGCCATCTGTCTCTTAATATTTTAGAAATCCTTGAATTTCACGAGATTGGGGTGGAGCTTACCGCCCATCAGTCATATGACATAATAGAGAAGAAGCAACAGTGGCACTTTGGGTTTGGCTTTTTCGGAAAACTCAACATTGCAGTCCCTGGCACTGCGGTTCCTTTGCAAGTGGATTACTATCTGAGAAAGAGGCATCAGTCTTGGTTTCTGGTGGTTCGGCTTCGGGATGAAGAGTGGACGGACGTGTTTGGCTGCAAAAACCTAAAGGTAGGACGCTCACCAATCAAGAAGATATGTGCTATGCTAACCACTTATCAATAAGCTCACGGAGGTTGTGATGCAGGCTAGGCTTGGGACTCAGAACCCGGGCATAGGTAGTCTGTCCTTTGAAGTTGAAGCACAGCTTGAGCTAAGAAAGACGATGCTCGCTGTTCGAGGATTCTACAGTAAAAGTAAGTCCAGCATATCTGAGTTCAAAGATAAAACACCTCTGACATCAATGAACAGATGACTATTCCATTGAAGTGGAAGTAGGTAATCTCACGTTCAACGAACTTGGAGACATATTCAAGGAGTTTGTTGGCATAGACCTTGAAATATTCGACTATAATGTTACACTGAACTCGATGCGTCTGCGCATCTCCAAAGCTGGATTGGAGCTTCATGGTGCAGTTACAATCGACAACCACACCTCAGCTGCAGCAACTCTTGTGCTATCCAAGGATGGCATCGGAATCACTGGCTTGATTGGCGATGTGCAGTTTGAAGATGCTCTTATCAAGGAAGCTCAATTTGACGTCTTCATCGCGAGCAAGATTGACACCAAGTGTGCTCGTTCCTCCAGATTGTCAATCGGCGGCGATGTGTGCTTCAGTGGGGTTGAGTTAAAGGTTGGCCTTTTTCTCGACAAGTCAGAAGATGGGAACCTCAAGTGGGCCATATATGGCGAGGTTGAGGGAGATGTATCCACCAGCCGCCTGGTACCTGAGGTCAAAAACACCTTCTTGGACATTTCACTATCAAGACTAGCTCTAGTCGCTTCAAACCACGACGCTGAGGCTAAGTCGTATCCAGGAATCAAGTATCCCATAATCAGGGGCTTTCAGTTCTGCGCTGCTATTGATGGCATTCACGAACTCGAGCAGCTACTCAGGGGCAGTGTAAAGGGCATGGTCCTTCGAGCCATGTACCACTCAACCAGCAACACATTTGGCTTGAGCATCATGTTACCTGCGGCACGTACTATCACTTTCAGTGAAACTGTCTACTCTGGGCCACTGGAGATAGAGGTTGAAGTCGGTTCTGATATTCAACTTCTTCTCAAAGCCATTCTCAACATCAAGGTCGATACGCAGCCAGATCCTCTACAGCTATCTCTGGGACTCAAGGCAAATAAGCTCGCCGCCAGCGCATATGCGCAAATGCTAAACGACTGGAGAAATCCTTGCCACTTAGGTGAGAAAGTTGTCATTCGCAAGTGTGCCCTCGAGTTTGGCATCGTATATACAACCTTTTTCAGCACGGGGACACCTGGTGTCATTGGCCTTGCTGGGGAGCTTTCTATGGGCTCCAAGCTAGTTGGTGTTGCGATGAAGGTCAGCCAGAATCCTTCTGAGCAGCTCTTAACGGCACAAATCACGGATCTTGGTGTAGCGGACTTGGTTGAGTTTGCTTCATTAGTGGCCGACACCCATTTCCCCAAACCGGATGACTTTATCCATATCAACGACGCTCAGCTCTACCTATCCACAGGTACCAAGTTAGGTCTTACCGACTATCCTGCTGGTGCTTCCCTCAAAGGTGACCTTACCATCTTCGGCAAAAATGGTAAATTTGAATGCACTATCGGTTCCAAGGTGAAGGTCTTCGTCACTACAGAAGCTTTCCAGGTTGGGCCCCTCAAGGTCAAGGGTGCAACTGGAGCAGATCCTATAATAGATGTTGAGCTCTCCAAGGACACTCAGCATGTGCTCATCGATGGCGCTGTTGAGATTTGGGACGCTGCGGCTGCAATTCACTTAGAAGTAAGCTTACTTCCTAAGCCTATTCTGGATTTCTCTGTTTCTCTACAGTTATCAGACCTCTTTCTTCTGAAATTGCAAGCAAAGCTCAAGGGTGACATTAATATCAAGGATATAAAGTCATGGGCAAATGCTGACTTCGAGGTATATGCCCTTATAGAGCAGCATCTCATCGATCATATCACGAGTCAGCTGGAACAGCAGATACAAGCAGCCCAAGATGCGGCAAAACACGGCTTCGATGACATCAAAAAGGAAATGGAAGAGAAAGAGGCCGCTTTCAAGGCTTCTTGTCAAGAGGCCATCGATTCACTCGAGCGTACAAGAGCAAAGTGGAACGAAAAGAAGGCCGAAATCGAGGGCCAAATGGATTCTGCCCGTCAAGAGGCGACGAGGATACGAATAGAGCTGCAAGAGAAAGTAGACCGGGCGCAGCAATCATTTAATAGCTTTGTGGCGGAACGTTCTGCGGATTTGGAGCGTGTTCGAGCAAATGCCGCTGCCGCAATCCGCGATGCTGAGCACGATATAGATGAAGCACAGCGCGACAGCGATAGTGCTATCTATGAGGCTCAAGCTAAGCTTCAACAAGTCCGCGCCGACTTTATGAGAGATTTCGGCAGTGCAGAGCGAGATATTGAATCTGCACGACACGACGTTGAGAATGCACAGAGAAGGGTAGACGAGCTCGATCGCGATATTGACTGGATCAATAGGCGTATTGACGATGAGCCTTGGTATAACTGTCCACCTCTAATTGCAGAGAAGGCAGGACTGCTGGCTGCTCAAGCCACTGCAACAGCTGGCCTTCAGGTGGTTCGCGGGGTCTTTTTTGCTGCTGAGGCCGTCGTTCACGGTACTGGCTTTGTCACAGCCGAGGGAGCGATTGGAGCAGCAGAGGTTGGCCTGGACGGGGTGAGAGAGCTGAAGACCGCAGCACTTAATACTGCCAAAGATGCCCTAGAGGAGGTCAATGCGGCTCAGGGTCGCCTTATCCAGGAAGCTATTGATGCATTACATGCCGCGCAAACAGCAAGCGAGGAACTACACGTGTTTGACCTGGCTAGAGACGCTCTTAGTTCAGGGGAGTCTCTGGCGCAGGGCATGATTAATGGCGCTCAGCAGGCCGTTGATGGACTTTCTAAATGCGGCGAGTTCATCGCATTTGACGCCTCAGAGGCCGCCCTTCGGTTTGCTCAAAGTAACACGTCCGAGCTGAATCTGGCTCGTCATGCTGTGGAGGTAGCCGAGGGCGCCGTCAATATGGGTCTTGATATGGGGAAGTGGGCTATGCAGCATGCTGGGCAAATTTTCAACATTCGGAAGATGGAGTTCTCGGGCTCTATCAGGAGCTTAGTCTCTGCGGACGCATCTTCAGACCCTCTTATTATTAACATTGAAGGGACAGTACTAGGGGAGGACATCCAGGTTCACATCCAGTGGAAGCCAAACTTCAACTTGGTTGAATTTATTAAAGAGCTCTTTTCTGTCGTGTGGGAAAAGATCAAGGAGTTAGCTAAACACTTAATTTTGTAGTAACTACCCAAATTTAACGTATTTCTATGTGCCTTGGCGGTCTGTTAATGGCCGATTTTATCCAGCTTTTTTCTCTGGGTTTATTTCTGAAAGCCTGGCCTATTTATAGGATAGATTGTTGGTCGGACTTATGGCTATTGATTGATAATTTCGAGCTTATAATAGACTTATAGCTATTAGAGTCACTATGACTATACGACCGGATAACTGCCGCAAGCCACAAGCACAAGAGCAACATTAACTGTGACCGATGTGGTTTCATATTATCTTCATGAGCTGTCCAAAGTATATCCTCATGGCTTGCAGTCCCTACATCAGCACAGATAAGAACGAGATATGGATGTTCCTAGTACAACATTGAGTCTTCAAGCTGGGAAAAGAATGTGAAAGCCTGTTGATATCGTTAGCCCGGCAAATACGTCCATATAAATTCTGTTACATACCGAAGAGTCAAGATCCAACCAGTCTGTCGGCTGCCACTGACTGAGTGGATTAATGATAGACTGCAATCCCGAACTTGTTTCATCCTGATCATCAAACATTGATCCCAATTCATCAATACTCGTACCAGACTCATGTTCACTCGAGATAAGCGACTCCTGTTGACATTGAATAGTCTGCGATGGCCTTGTAGCATGCTGCGGTCCCTGTCTTGCCTCTTGTCGCAACTCCTCGATTATGATACTATATCTTCGACTTGCTGATTCAGCAGCTATAGTTCTCGCCAGATGGTTCTGACATTTCTCTGCAAGGTCGAAGAGCAGTGCATTACCAGGATCTGCTGTCGTGTTACTTCTTTGCTGGATGTCCCATACATAAACAACTGCCAGCGCACAGAATGTTACGTAGGGCATCCACCATAAAGCATGGAACAAGACAGATTTCTCAGAAAACATCCCATCAACAATCTCGAGAGCCAGTTTAGCTGCACTTATACACTGCGTTACACAAGCTTGTAAAGCAGGACTGCAGTCTTCTGAGTGATCAAGAAGAAAGGGCCGAGTTGTGTGCATGACTGCGTGGCAATAGGCGAGCTTCAAGGCTGTTGCCTGTCGAGAAAAGATTGGTATGAGACTTGATGGGCGCACTGTGCCGAGGTGGGGAGGGAGGGCTTGACGCCATTCGTGGAGTTGTTTTATGAAGCCTTGTGCGGCGGCGAGACGTTCTTCTGGTGGCATTTTTTTGAGTGAGTAGACCTGCCGAGATACATTTTCAATGATGATTGCGATTCTAGAAAGATGTGAGTAATTTGATATGTGATTTGGATGGGATTGATTACCGTGCGTGAAAGAGAAGGGAGTCGACGTGACAGTCCATAGCAGGCTCTAGTGGCGACGGCCCTTGTGGTGTCATGTCCTCGTCATTGACCCTGTCAGGGAACTCCTGGTCCACATCATTGTCATGATAAAATCGAGGTCTACCGAACACGACGGCGAGGTATTTATCAATGGTATAGAGAACCCAGAAGGTTCTTTTCCGGCACTCGGATAAGATGTAATCCGCAGGCTGACGACCTCCATTGCGATATTGCGTAGACTTCCGATGCAAGCCCAGGGCCGTCACGATAGGCACGGTATTTCCGAAGACATACCACGCTTGGTTCATTCGTGATGTTTGCAGGAGATACAGAACCTGTAACACACGAGCCTGTGCGGATTCAAGGCGAGGTAAGCCTGTCTCTTGGGCAGTGAGATCAGATGCTTGGAGAAAGTATTGCTCGCTCTGCTGTGACATTATTGACATGCCGCCTGGTAGCGAAGCCTGTTCCGAGATCCTGTGCTGCCGGAAACTCGCAATCGCGAGAATGTTGACGACAATCGCAGCTTTTGCATGACCAATGCCCGTATCCAACGGTTGTCCGTTATGAACATTGTTTATAACAGTTTCAAGCCATGCTTGGCAGTACTGGCGGTTCAGAACCCGATATGTGACAACGCAGTTCTCGAAATAGTAGTTGAACAACTCAAAGGCCTCTGGCTGACTCATGAACATCAGGCTTGCATCGCCTCTCGTAGTGAAGGGCTTGTCGCCAGCAGACATGAGAGGCTGCAAGTTCTCCGAACCCGTCAAAACCCCAGATCTAGACTCTGTTTGCTGAGTCTGCTGCGCCAATCTTTTCCAGGCACGATGGATAAAGGTCAGATTCGACGTCGGATCAAAAAATTGTCCTTCAATCTCCGCTGTCTCAAGGCCAGAGTCACCCTGCGAAGTAGATCTTGAGCTGCCTTGTTCAGGAATTGTGTCTGGCTCAGGAGGTGCAGAACTCATAGATCCTCGGTGCGGTCCGACAGTAGGTGGCGTCGGCGGCCTTCCTCTTCGATAAAGCGAGTCATATTGACACTCCAAGCGCCTCTTTACACATCCTTCGCAGGGGAGAGTTCCAGAGCATTTGAGCTTCTTAAGTTTACAGTGATCACAAGCTCGGCTAACCTGCGAGGTGTAAGCCCAAATCCCAGTACATAAATCCGTTTTCAACAGGATGACTGACCTTTGAGGCTTTCCGACGATTCTCGGACTCGCGGGTCGTATCTGGCGATAAGGGCAGAACACGTTTTGATCGATTTTGTGGATTTGTCACCGTTGATGCTTCGGACAATGGCGTTGTTGTTACTGGAGTTGTCATTGTGGCGGGTTTCCGAGGGTTGAGAGGAAGAATCCGAGATGTGGAGGAGGAGGAGAGTGCGGGGAGCTCGGATATTTTAGAGCATGGGTGAGCTAGTCACCCCCGGATTTTAGATGACCCCAGTCTTAGCTAACCTGAGGTTACCATGGAATGTGGGATTGAGTTTGTGGTATGTTCATCAGGCGATCTGCGATTTTGAGTTGCATCTTCGGAGTAAATCTAAGCTCTAAAGTGCGGAGTAAGAATTGTTGTTAAGGATCGAATGATTCCGGAATCAGTCGGTCAAAGTGTTTAGCTGTTAGGTTTCAAGGTCACCACGAGGAATTTAAATGTTAATGAGTTTATGACCACCTGGATCTCAGCGCTTAACGTCGGTTCTAATTCGAAATATTCATCGTTATATGGATCTCTTATTGATACTGTAATTTAGTTACTGGCCAAATTCTTGTAGCAATTTCAAAGGTTCAAGTCACTATGACGAAAAGCGTTTAACAGATGATATGACATTCTTTTAGTCTAAATCTACAATACAATTTCTGTGCCATTCCAATGCAAACCCTCCTTTAAGCAACCTTCTTAAGAGTCGCCGATGAAATAGCAGCATGAATCTCCTCCTCAGCTCCATCAGGAAGAGGCAACAAAGGCGATCGCACAGTAGCATGTGACAAAATACCCCTAGCAACAAGCGCATGCTTAAGCGCAACAGTGCCCTCCATATGCGATCCCCGGTGGTACACAGCCTTGGTAACAGGGAGAAGCAGATCGTGGATCTCCCGCGCCTTAGCGTAGTCCTTGGCCTTGCCAGCCTTGATCATCTCGAGAAGAGGCTCAGGCGCAATACCTCCGTAGCCGACAAGCATGCCATCTACGTCAAAGGCGGTGTGCAGAAGATACTCGTCGTGGCAGGTCAGCACGGGGACGTTGGGGCGCTCGCGGCGGAAGACGGGGATCTCAGTGTCCCAGCGGCGCATGTTGCGAACACCGTTCTTCATGGCAATCACACCGGGAAGAGCAGCGATGTCAAGAAGAGTCTGAAGGTTGTATGTAGCCTTGGTGTTATCAGGATACTGGAACAAGATCAAAGGCAGCTTCGAGACCTCGTAGACAACCTTGTACCGATCCTGCGGCGCACCAGGCTGGTATCCGAATCGCAGCCATCCATGCGAGGGATACAAAAGACCAGCTTGCGCACCAGCCTCTTTGGCGCGCTTGGCTTCTAGCGCAGCAACTTCAGTACCCTCGCCGGTGATACCAGCGATGATGGGGATCTTGTTGTCGACGGACTTGACAAAGGCCTTGATGGTGTCGACTTGCTCTTGCTGTGTGAGAAAGGTTCCTTCTCCGGCGTGGCCGAGCACAACGAGACCCTTGACGCCGTCGATGCTGCCGAGCCAGGAGCCTAGACGTTGGATGGCGTCGTAGTCGACCTTGCCATCCTTGGTGAAGGGGGTGACGGGGGCGGGGACGAGGCCTTTGAGATCGAAAGACATTGTGATTGGTGTGTAAGACTTGTGTCTAATGTAAGTGAGAGGTGATGATGTTGAAGTTGTTTTATTGTTGTGATGATTGTGATTGTGATTGATGTGATGATTTAATTCTGTTTCATTGACTTTATCGTCTTCTTATATATTCAAAAGAAAGTCCACATCTCGCGCCTCGGCCTCATCTTCAGAAGGCGAGTTTTCGAAATCTCAGGACAATACTCCCGACTGAATCCGAGTATCCGAGGTGTCTTGATTCACAAGCATCGTCACTTTCAATGGCGTGTTTTGGATTTCCGAGCAGCCCGGATTCTTTCTCCGGCCTGAAAAAGTCAATTTTCAAGGATGGCCCCATATTCTACTAGTTCGGCCCGGAAATCGCTCTCATTCGTCAAGTCCTCGCTAGTCTTTTCCATCGTCTCATCCCCCGCATCCCCGGACTTTACAACTCCACAATCCAACCCCAGAATCTGGGGACTAATTCCACATGACTGGATTTCCTAGCATTTCCCTGTTCTCATTAGGAATAATGCCACTCAGCTGAACCATCCAATCTGATATATAAGGTGTCCCTGGGACCTTGTCCTTTCATCTTTGAACAAGCATCTTATCATCTCAAAGTTCAACGCAATGGCAACTCAGACTCACGATATCGAACGCGAGTTTTCGCGTGATGAAAAGTCTGGGATCATGCATAATGAGCATGTTCAGGGCGGATTATCGCAAGAAGATGCTTATTTCTTGAATAATTTTCCTGAAGAGCGGAAGAAGGCTATTATTCGAAAAGTCGATGTAAGTTCTCTCATCCAATTGAATACTTCTCTTACTTACCCCGATCAGTGGCGATTAGTGCCTATGCTTGTTCTTCTGTATCTCATTGCATACTTGGACAAGACAAACATCGGTAAGTCGCCAATTGAGGTGCTGCAACGCCAATTGCTAATTTGAGATAGGAAATGCCAAGATTGAGGGCATGACTACCGACCTGCACCTCAAGGGTATCGAGTACAACATCGTCACTGCCATCTTCTTCATCCCTTTCGTCCTCTGCGAAGTCCCCTCAAACATGATTCTTCACAAGTTCAAGAGGCCATCATGGTACATGGGAGGCATTGTCTTCTGTTGGGGCGTCATCATGACTCTAACTGCTCTTGTGCAAAACTATGCTGGTCTCTTGGCTATTCGATTCTTGCTTGGTATTTTTGAGTAAGTTACTTACCCCTATCCGATATATTTAGGATATCAAGGATGGTCTTGCTAACCTCGTCAGGGCCGGTTTCCTCCCCGGTGCCATCCTCATCATCTCCAATTGGTACCTCCCCAACGAAACCCAAACCCGAATCGCGATCCTCTACACATCTGCTGCAACAGGCGGTGCTTTCTCCGGTCTTCTAGCCTTTGCCATAGCCAAGATGGACGGAATGGCAGGCCTTGAAGGGTGGCGTTGGATCTTCCTCATCGAAGGTCTCTTCACCGTCGTCGTCGCCATAATGTGTGTCTTTCTCCTCTGCGATTCACCAGCCCTGTCAACACGCTGGCTCGACGCCGATGAGATTCGATATCTTGAACTTCGACAGCTCAGCCGCAGAGCTACAGTTCCCATGGATTACAAGGAGAACGATCACTTTAATCTTCGTCTGTTCAAGGATATCCTTTTGGACTACAAGATTTGGCTTCTGTTCTTTGCCAACTGGTCGAACGCCGTTCCTAATTATGCTATGAAGTTCACTATGCCTACTATTCTTCGTGGTATGGGATATACTTCTAGTGATGCTCAACTTATGACGATTCCTCCTTATGCTATTGGAGCTATTTCGGCTTATTTGTTTGCTATCTTTGCGGATAGGTACTCGTGGCGGGCTCCTTTCATCTTGGGGCCTCAGTGCTGTCTTGTTGTTGCTTTTATCATCCTGTTTGTCAAGTCCAGCAATATTGATGATAATATCGCTGTGTGTTACTTTGCCGTCTGCTTAGCATGCTTCGGGTAAGTCCTCGTCCACCATCATCATAACCAGCACTAACAACTACCAGCATGTATCCTATTCTTCCTGGTGTCAACGCCTGGAACGTCGCCAACACACCTGACCCCGCTAAGAGATCCGTCAATATCGGTCTTCTCGTCTGCGTCGGAAACATCGGCGGTCTCATCGGCTCTTACATCTACCTTGAGCGTGAAGCGCCCCGATATCCCACCGGCTATGGCACTTCCCTTGCGTTCGGCTTGGCTGGTATTGTTGCAGTTCTGCTCTTGGAGACTCTTCTCAAGAGGGGCAATGTCAAGAAGGCCAAGATGAGTGAAGACGAGGTCAGACAGAGATACACAGACGAGGAGCTGGTTCGCATGGGTGAGAAGAGCCCTCTGTTCAAATATGCTCTGTAGAAATACCTCCATAGGATTATGTATTAGCTCAAAGGTTATAACCCATTGGCACCTCTTAATAACAAGCCATCAATCCCCGCATAATTCCCGTTGAACAATTGACTTTTATGTATATCAGCCTCATTTACCCGCCGCCGTTAATCCCACTAATGACAATTACCCCAACCCTCCCCATTCGCCCACTTAAGCTGACAGTCTTACTCTCACACCACCTTGTAACATGATTGGTGCCCACAGCCAACAGCCCCCATGTCAGGCAGCATCTTTCTCGCCTCTTTGATTCGAGCCAAGCATTGGCGAAGCAAACCCTTGCCTGCGTTGGTTGGATAATCATGACGTTGCGGTTTTTACTACATAATCAGCCGCATTCCATTGCTTACCCCAGATTTTTCCAACAGACAACTTTTTAACTCAACGAGTAAGCACGATGTCGGTATGGCGCCAAATCCAGATATCACTACGAGAGCACAGCAGGTGCTAGAGGCGTGGAGCCAGGGTTTCAATATCGGTGCTGTGGTTATTCTGATTTTGTTGGTCTTGTGCAATTATCGGAAGAATACGCTTTTGCATAAACTTATTCTCGGTGAGGTAAGTTGAGTCGTCTCTTTATTTGTTTGATGTTAATTACGAATAGCTTCTTCTCGCTCTTGGACATGGGTTCTTTTCTTTCTTTGATGAACCTGTCTATGGATGGTAATGTTGCATCGCATTGGCCTGTTTCAGTACATAGTTGGCTAATCAGACGCAGGGTTCTAAGCAGTACTGCAACGCTATTATATATCTCGTATTTTATCCACAATCTCATCGCATGGCTAAAGATCCGTCCATTCTTACCAAAATGGGGAGCCCGCGTCTTTATCATATCACTTCTCATCGTCCAGCCTTACTGGGTTCTCGAGACATGGGCCAACTTTCAGTATCATAATGATCTTGGAAGCAAGATCTTTAACTGGTCAAGGCTTCTGGAGCCACTATTCAGAGACCCATGGTGGGTATTTACGACCATCAAATTGGTTCTAGCCATCAACGAAAACTACGAATTCACCATTCCGGGCCTGATCAAAACAAGCCCTCGATTTGGAATCATGTTGTTCTGCTTGTTCTTGTCGATCGTCTTTTTGATCACTGATGTCATCTTCATGATTGCCGTGTCGAAAAGAGGGGGCATCAATCCTTTCTGGAGGGTGAGTTTCTTTGTTCTTCGACTAAGCCACTTCTAACATGTCTCAGCTCGCTTTGGTGTTCAAGTGCGCATCTGATGTCATTTTTCTCGATGACTTCAAAAGCGTACTGGATAGAATATCAGAATCAGCCATGCGCAAAATCACAACCTTCGAATACAGAGATAACACTTCTCCGTCTGTCAACCAACACGCTTCAATTGATTTTTCTTCACCCAGTTTCCAACGAAAAAGCTCAAGATTTGGATCATCCTCCAGAGCAGAGATGGGCTCTATTCTCCATCCAGTGGGGTCTCGAGATGATGGTCATTATGAGTTTGCTTCAAATTATAGTCAACCGTCAGTCGAAGACGGTGCTTCGCGGCCGTGGCATGATGCCAGCCGTTCGAGTTCGCATTCTCCGAGACGGAGAGGAGAGTCACAGGATAACATGATCACTATACAAGAGGATGATATACCGGGGGGAGTAGAGGATATTCCAATGGAGCCAGTCAGGGCAAGGACTAGGAATGATCAAGCACGTTAGCAAGGGGTTGGTATACTAAAAAAGTTACAAGTACTTGGATCTATTAGGAGACTGAATTTTAAATGATTAAACTGTAGCCTTAAGGCATATATAATTATAATAAGAAAAGAATATCTAATCCCTGTTTTCCCTAAACACCATTAATAAATCCAGGCTTTTATCAGAGCTCCAAGTTCCATTTCATCATATACTCCCTATCCTAACTCTGGCCTTCAATCTCCCTTGCAATATTAAACATACTCCTAGGCCACCACGCCTCTATCCCCAAAAACTCCCCAAAGAACCCTTTCCTCCCCACATACTTCACGATCCTGCCCAACTCACAAGCCCCAATACCACCAATCCACCAGACCCCATCCAGCAGCATAACCAAAACAAGCCAATGAGCAAAAATATCCATGGCTAGTCTTGTTGTCTCAGAAACATCGCCCTCACATTGGATTCCCTCGTCGGGAACACTATCAGGAGTGTTGGGAATATTATCCAGGATTGATTGAATGATGCTGAGGAAATCTTCCGGGATGCGGTTCAGAAACCACATTATTGTGCGGCGGAGGGGCTTGGGTGGTGTGGAGAATGTTACGCGGGCCATGTAACTTCGCAGCCAGGGTGATACGTCTGAGAGTTGACTCAATGCGGCCCAGCCTGCTTCAAGATCAGGTTGCGATGAATCTGTGTAAGAATGTCTTTGCTCCGGATGGAATAGCTCGTTGACGATACTGCTCAGAGCTTCGAGAGCTAAAAGACAAGCTTGAAGTTCGGTATCTTCACCAGTTGATTCCCAAGATGGTTTAAGCTGCGTAGCAAATTCCAAAGCCTGTGCCCTGGTGCGGAGCTTCTCCAGCGCTGATCCAGAAGTTTCTGCGATAATAGGCATAAGAAGACTTTCAGTCCGTGCAGTAGGTCCACTCTCTCCCAGAGGAACCAAACTATTAGTCAATTGACTATTCAGCGCGATCCCAGGCGGACTAGCCGTAAAGTCCTCCAAGAATCCAAAATCCTTCGTCGAGTGCAAAAGACCCGTATAAGCCAAATGCGCAGCCCGAATGAGCGTCATCCAATGCAACTGCGCCGGCGCCAAACTCTCCCCCTCGCCCTCATCTAGAGTCTTTGCAACTCGGATCCTGACAGCGTGATTCGCTGTCGCGTAAAGAACCATAAGCGGTGCATTCGCAATTACGTGGTCGTAGTGGTTAGCAAGTGGAATATCCGCCCTTGTCTGCCGAAGCGAAACCCGGTGATGTTCATCCGCGAGAGCAAGAAGATGCCTCACTTGAGCTTTATCAATACTTTGGGCAGGCTGAGATAGCATATCGTGGCATTTTCGAACAGCTGCTAGTGCGAGGATAGAACTCATGAGGGGTTTACTTCGAAAAGCGAGATTCGGAAAACCAACTTGTAAGGCATACAGATCCTCTTCATCATATGCTAGGGAGCGCGCTGTGTGCGAGAGATAGTAGCTGAAGAGTTCGAGTTCAGCGGCACCGAGATCAACGGATGGAAGGGGGATTTCTTGGGGGAGGAGAGTAAAGTTGGGACTCGGTGCGAGATACGGTGAGAGACCGGGTGAGAGGTCTGAAGTTGAGCCGACGGAATGGGCGTAGTGTGGTGTTGGGATGGTGAGCGATTGGAGGTGGCTCCATGTGTTGTCTTCTTGAGGAGGTGACTTCAATTGTCGGGATTTTTGCCGTGGGTATTCACAGGGGATGTCTTTGTCGAAACATCGTGAGCATTGAGGTCTTTGCTCGTCACACTATTGCCATTAGCAATTGGTCTACATTGAGCCTGGCAAAAATTACCTTTTTTCTTCGCTGCTTGCAGCCTAAGCATCCATGTCTAGACTTTGTATGCGATCTTCTTGATCTAACATTTGACGTGGGGCTTGGTGTCTTATTCGCACTACGCGACGGCGATTCCTGACAGGTAGACATACTGCTTTTCTTACTCTTACTTCACTTGCGTAATCACAATTAAAAGCCGTGTGGCGACTAGTAGACTTATATATCCCCATCTCGACAATTAAGCTTACAGCGGCAGATTCACTAGCCCTTCAATCTTCGTTATGAATGGCCGACGCGTCTCCACATTCAAACCGCAGCCAAAATGATTTGAATTAATTCTCAGCCTCGAAATTGAAAGCTACGTAATCGGCGCCGCGGGGCCGTTAGCCCAGTCCACGCGGTAGAGCTGCGCCTCGCCAACTCAGCCCCGAGAATTTGGAATTTTTGTCAGCAGCGAGATTGGCCAATTGAAACCCAAGGAGTGCACTGATTGGTCAGCAAGATCAAGACGGATGTCGCTCAGGTAAATTGCGACGTTGGGCTGACATTCGAGATGTGCTACTGTACCCAGTGGCTTCCGACAATTGATGCTAACAACGGAGATGTAAATCGCGCCCTGTTCTTAAGAAGCGAACGATTCAGTGTTCGGGAATGCAGGCCAATAGACTTACAAGAGAATCATGTAGGAACAGCGTCACATCAAGCACTTGTCGCAAAAACGGCCTAATGCGGTAGTGAGTGTTACACTGCACTGGCTTGCTGACGGGGTTACGGAGTATGAGTCGAAGTGTCGGTGAGATAAAAGCCGACGCTAGAAGAAAAAGGGAAGGGCGGGAGAATACACTCGCCGATCCGTATGCACTGTCATGGTCTTGCATTGGCTTATCGGTAGTGATTGCTATATGTTGAGATGTGAAGATGGCCAAGGTAAGGATTAGGCAGCTACATTGGGAGTTTTCGTTTACTCAACAGTCACACGGTAAGGGCTTTTTATTCCGCTGACTGGAGATAGGTACAGAGACTCTTTTGTGTTTAATGCAGCAAAAACAAGTGTTATAGGGTAAATGACATCACCAAACTGTCAGATCCATAGCAACCATCACTATTATTCCGTGTCGCGCTACGCTGCAACGGTATCTAATATCCACTTTTGAATCACAACACAATTACTCCAGACAATGCTTTAACCCATAAATCCTCTGTTAAGAAGGTTTATGCCAATTTCTTAGCGATCATCCACCTCAACACTTCGCACAATGTGCGCGCGACGGACGCCCATGCTATAGTGCTTCCGAAAGCCGCTCACGCTGCGTCTCTCCCTGTCTTCATTCTCTTTGCCTGGGTTTTCCTTAATCTCTGGATTCTCAACTGTAGAGGCGACACTGTTCTGCTCCGCGGAGGTTCGGGCGCTTTGAACTAAGAAGTCTCAGCTTTAGACCTCCCTCAGCGTCTTGCTTTCATACCTTCCGATATACCTAGCTCCGGGCTCAGTGGATTGCTTCGGGCACCATTCTTCCCACGGCCTCGCTTGTTTTCTGCTAAGGCCTCACATTCTGGTCCGCTTCCATATGGGATTTTGTAGTAACCTTCATAAAAATCGACGTACTCTTGAACAGCCTCTTTGTTGCGAGTGCGGCGGCAGCCCTTGTCGTAGACCTTGAGCTTGTTCAGTGGGACCCAGGCCGCCTTGCAATCAAACGGAAACTCATGGTCCTTTCGAAAGTAAAGTCCAGGGACGAGTCGCTTGTGCGCCAATTCCCCATTGTCTTCATAGCCGAGGGCCCAGGGCCTCGGGACAATGTCTGTGCTCTGCGCACCATCGTAGCATTCCGGGATTGACTTGTTAAGCCCCAGTTTCTCTAGAGTTCTTTTGTACTTGAATCGTGGGAATGTTCCCCAGGGAATGATCATGAGAGGGTCGAAAACCTGGCTCTTGGTATTATAACAGCTGAGAATGTCACCCGTCTTGGCATTGATGACTCGAGGGTCAATGTCCTTGAATGTGGTGGGTGGCTTCCAGGTATTGGATGGACCCTTCGGCCGTCCACGCTTGCGTTTCTTCCCCCGGTCATTGGGAGGCTTTGTAGTCTCGGGAGGCTGCTCATCCTCAGTTTCAGCGTCCGCCGTGTCGTCGGTTGGAGCGGTAGACGGCTCGAGGCACGCATTATTTTTGTCGGCTAATTCAGCATTACAGCCCGATACATGAGTGCCTAGCTTGACAACAACCTGCTCAAGTGTAGCGTCTCGTTTTCGGTCGTGATTGGCGTAGACATGCTTTTGAGCCTCCTCGACAGCCTCGACTGACTGAAACTGTACTCCGCAATCCGTGCACTCCAGGATATACCAATTTCCATCGCGAAATGGAAACTGTACAATCCTGTACTTGACTGGTGCTTCGCCGTTTTGGTAGACCGCGTTGAACTCGATAGATCGGGCGGGTGTCAGGGAGGGCGTGATCTCGCCTCGACGGCTGCGTTGGACGGGTCGGTTCTCGTTG
>PVQB02000415.1:0-16347 GCA_002980475.2 Fusarium beomiforme | reverse complement strand
TCTTAGTAGTACCGGATTCTCCTCCAGCCACAAAGAATCCTTCGTTGATGAACCGCCTAGCCTGTGACCGTTTTTTGAGATATACGATATTGGGTGCAATTAACAGTAGTCATTGGTACAGTAGCAAATATGGAGGCAGGGGAATAGCGCACGGACGAAAAGTGTGTAATTTAGTAAATTACAAGCAGTCCTTGGTACAGTAGGCCTTCCTCCCATGAACCGGCATGTGATCGTGCATCTTCCTGGCCCGCCGCGTGCAATAGTGACATTGGACTTCTGTGCAGGTGCAGATGTAGCCTTCGTACACGGTAAGACCCTCTATAGGCCGGCATGGCCTCCTTCTATCGGCCCTCCATTGCCGTAATGCCTCAACTGGGCGCAGTTCGTAGCTCAAAAACCGCTCGACCGTCAGTCGCAGTTCGTCACCTTTCATCCGGTGCGGCTCGGCCCGCAAGTGGCTCCTCCAGCTTGTCATCTTTGGAACTAGACATTTCCCGCAATGATAGTATATGGTAAGTATATATTTGATCTAACGCTACATATTTAGTGTGCTGGAGCCTATTCTATCTCGAAATATCGAATTTTATCCCTAGCAGAAGAGAATGTTTGGACACGACAGGTCTGAAACATCCCCAGTTCCTCTGCAGTCATTGGTGAAATCCCTAATTTGTGTATGATCAGATGATCCCTGATTTTGTTTGACGATGATGTGAAGTGTGGCGTTCCGAAAACTTTGACACAGACATTACACTTAAACGCAGTATGAACAGCCAATCCGGGAACCGGTGATATCTTCTCACGAGGGATGACTAGCTTCTTGAACGGGCAAAGCTCATATGTGTTGAAGCGTTTTATCAAAGCTTTACAAGCGAGTCCCGTGATGCGGTGAGTGTTGTTCAGGTGCCTGTAAAACGCACCTTGCCCAGGTTGGACCATCGATTCGCATGCAATGCAAACAAGAATCTGATACTCAGAATTATAGAGGAATCCGTCAGAATAGTTAGTTTCGTTGTTGTCGTAACAAGAAGTATTACTGTTCGTCCTAAGTTTTTTTGACGCCCGGTCCCTGCCATCAGGTTCTGCCGGTCTTTTGTGGCAGAGTTCGTGAGCCACAGTAGTGTTTGGTTCGGTAGACCCTTCTTGCAATTGAAGGCAGCATTCTTCGTAGTAACTTCGGCTCCATTCTTGCCATATGTTCGATAGTCGACGATACATTTCTAAGAGCTCGGGTTGGAGCCTTTCCGGAAGAGCTCGATCAATAGCATATGTGGTCAGCAGCATGCGAGGATGATGACCAGCTCCCGCCGCAAACATGCGTATCGGATCAGCTGCGCTGGAAGGGTAGTAGAAATTCGCCTTATCAACCAGCTTTGCGAGATATCTCTTGGCGATTGCCAAAGCAGCTTGTCGGTACAGTGACAATGTCCATGGAGTAATCAGGTCTCGAGTCCTGCTTCTCAAGATACTCGAAGCTTGCTCGGATGACAGATGCTTCCTTTTGCCACTAGGGTCTAAGAAAAAGAACTCTTTGCTGTCATGGCGCACTGTCTGCATCTCTCTGGCTAAGAATTCCCAGACCGGTCGAACAATAGCGAGATACTTCAAGAGGCTTAGGCTGAGGTCTGCAGGAACATAGCGAACGATGTAGAAAGCGTAATTGTTTGAAGCACGAGCCTTATTGTAACTGATAACAATGATCATCTGCCCGTCATAGAAAAACACATTGCGTATGGACAGCTTTGAGTTCAGGTATTGAATACTGGTTACCTCCGTCCCCCGGCCGGGCAGACCGGCTCTGAAGTGAATTGCTGCAAAAGCGGACTTGTTGAGTTCGACACCAGCACTGAGATACTTGTGGCAAGTCTCTGCATTCCAGTATCCGGATTTCGTGAAAGTTGTACCACGGAACGACGATTTCTGTAGCCTTTGGAGTAGCGTCTGCCATATATCTACCAGGTTGTTCTCAATTTTGTCAATGAATGACCAGCCCGCTTTCCGACATGTCAAATCATCTCGAATGACAGAAACGTCGACATCCGGCTCCCACCCTAACAGCATCTCGCCTACTTGCTCTTGTACTGCTTTTACAGCTTTATGATGGACCTCACAAAACTCTGATAGCCGGACTGTTTTGTCGTCACCGATTGTGAATGACCGCCCGTCAGGGGCCCAGGCTAGGTTGCCTGGTACCCCCTCCCGTTTCACGATAGATTTCGCGAACGCTTTCAGTTCAATCAGCTCTCCAAATGGTGTAAAGCAGCCCCGCAGTAGGTACTTGCAGCGGATGAACGAAATGCGGTCGGGTTGTGACGGATAAGCTGTCCGACAAGGCCAGGCGAGATCAAGTGTATTGTAGGCGTAAACAGGGACGGCGTACTCAAGAAAAAAGAGTCGGCCGATCCACACAAGGGCAGATAGTTTGGGTGATGAGCTATGGGCCGGATGAAAAGTCAATGACGGCCCCTTAATACCTAATACGGCTGTGAAGTGAATGATGGTAGATGCAGACATATCTCCAGTAGGTTCTTGGTACGTCCAGAACATCATCGATAGTTGAAAAATGGCCTCAGACAAGTGCAACCAAAGGCCAGATGAGAGACAGAACGTCAAGTTTATAGATGACTCATCTCTACCATCATTCATATCGTAGTGTGCATTGTTTCCGTTGGAATGAACCTCAGTCTCGACTCGGTCATACTCGTTAATATGTTTCTCGTCAGTCCGGCGATCGTCCTCATCGTCATTGTCATCGTCATCGTCATCGTCATCGTCATCTTCATAGTCAGAGTCGCCACGCTCATCATCTCCATCACATCCTTCGTCTGGATTCCGGTCATAGTTCGTTCCCTCGCGCTGTAGAAGAGTAGCCAGATATAGCACATGACGCATCATGATAGTTTGATCGCTTCCGAGTCGTAAGTTATAGATGTCTTGTTGTTGATGTGTTTGAAAGTGCTGAACCCTGAATACATAACAAATGAACCTTTTCCATACATCAACATATCTTTTCAAGCACTTCACAACTTTGAACTCGTGGGGCCAAAAGTTATCTTTCCAGTAGGTATTCAACCAGCATCGGGATCTATATGAAGTCTTGGCCAGCGTGAACGTGGCTCGATCAATCATGAGATCGACACCACGCAATATGACTCGTAGCTGGGCTTCCACGGGAGCCGGACTTCGGAGTGCCATATCGTGCCATTGGCCTAACAGATAATCTTCGTTCCATGCTGATTTGGGCTTTTTTGCCGTGGCCGCGATGATGCCAAGCGGTCGGTTGTGGAACAAGCGAGGCCACCCAGTGTGCTGTAACCATGGAGTTGTTTCATTCTGTTCAACATCGTGATCATCAAGCTGATGTTCGCTGAATCCTGGAGGCCACATATTTAAAGATTGTCAGGGTCGTTGGAAGTTTCAATGCATCATAGCAAAAATGAACGATTGATGATGGTAAGCATCAATCAGTAAAGTGCTTTCTATACTCCCAGAACGCGGTCACGAAACACACGCGATTAAAATATCGATTTACACGTAGGCGGCCATGAGGTGGTATCGCTCTGCGCCACAAAGGAAAAGTTGGCTGCGAAAGAAAAAGTAGCCAATGAGTGGGTTTTGCGACGCACTTTTAATCAAAAAGTCTACAGGGACGTCTAAAACACCGTCCCTTTTTCAGTGAAAGAGGAACTAGCAGGGGTATAAGCCAATGAGCAGTAGTGAATTTCCTCTTTTACTGAAAATGGGACTGACCATAAGGATGTAGTGAATGTGAGGAGAGTGATGAACAGGACAAATCGGAATACGACAGTCAGAGTAGTGTGGCTATAGAAGCAGGTGATCTCTCTGACGCTGAGTCGACTCCCGCTTGGTCTTTGGACAACCAGGAGCAACTCTCCCAAGACCCCGCGGCCGACATCTTACTGCGCTTTTGTTACTTTGCTATCACTGAGGACTTTGAAGGTGGGCCCGCGAGCTCGACGATGCTAGTGTACTTCAGTGCTGTACGCGGGCTGTCAACCCCTAACGGCAACGAATACCTCCAGCCTCACCGGTTCACCCCTATCCTAGCGAGACTTATATACTGTTCTCGGTTGGTCTTTCTCGAAGCAGTGCTGCCTCATTTCTCACGTAGCTACGGTGGTATTGCGCGGCCGCCGCGTCACGGGCTGCTGCGAAGGCTCAATGCGGCCCGCCGCGAGTACATGTGTGATGGCACGTTATCGCCCATGGGCGAATTCTTGAGTCTCTTGTCTTATGGTAATGCTCTTCGGCGATCTCAAGGGTCGACTTTCCGATTTCATTGGAGCGATGACGGCGAGGTACTGTCCTGGAATGGCAACCAACGACTTTCAATGATGGACTTCCGTGGCCTGGCTCATGAAGTGCTGCGCTCAGTCACGGCATCCTGCTCACATTTGATGTATGATTGGGAGCCTACATATATCGATCTGTCGCGGATTCGGGATAATTTATCAACAACAACACCAGGCTATTCCTTTGTATCTGGCCCCGCCAATAAGCTGACAGATGCTTACCTTGAATTACTTCTCAGGGCATGTATCTCCCCGGTCGACGGTCTGCTCCAAGAACAGGGTAGAAACCAGAGTACCTCGGATGTCAAAGCCGCTCAATCCTACTTGGAGACCCATGATGATTTTCTTAAAGGGCTTATGGTGCTCAGTAACTTTGATGGCGGCCAATGTGCGCGAATTTCAGAGCTTTTAACAATAGAATGTTTCAACATGCCTTCAAGAGAGCGAGGGGTTTGCCTATGGGGTGGAAAAATGTGCTCCATTACCAGACACCATAAGGCCCGGCTGACGACTAACAACGAGTTTTATATCGCACGCTTCTTCTCCCCACCTGTCTCTCAACTCATATTCCAGTACCTCGTCTATATACGACCAGTTGCATTAGCAATACTGCGCAGATGTTTTCATCGTGAACATACTAATGCACTTCTCTTCTCACCGCTCTCAAAAGTAGGCCCAAATGCAACACCCTGGACCGCTTCAACATTTACCAAAGAGCTTCGGCGGCATTGTAGCGCCGCTACAGGTATCCCATCCGGCATCGGGGTCCAAATGTATCGTCAAATCTCAATTGCTATCACGGAACGTCATGTTTATGCCGCTACTGTACGCTTTAATAGATTTGATGATATGACCGGGACGGCAGGGCATGAAGTGGCTTATGCATGGCAGAGCGGACATAGGCCCATGCAGCGGCATACAACCTACGGTCTCGACGGCGCCTATCGAGATCATCTCCAACCTGCACTACTCCGAGCTTATGATCGAGTATCGGCAAGCTGGCATGCCTTTTTATGGGGATGTGATGAAAGTGGCGAACCAAGGTCAACCCCGGTCGAGGCCAAGCACGCTGAGTTGAACTACGCAAGCACTAGTCATAGCCTCGCATCATCTCAAAAGCGGCCTTTCATATCAGACTTAGCGGAATCACCCCCAAGCAATAAGCGACCGCGATTGAGACCCGATTTGTTGTTTGCGGATGGCACCATGTTCGCTAAAGCAATAGCACAGCCTATCAGCGAAGAATCACTGGCTATTGGAGTCAGAGAAGAGGTTAATTCGTTTACCTGTGACTATATGTCCAGCCCGTCGCCAGAGAAACAGAGAGACGAAGTGGAGTCCACAAACGACGATATATCGCCCAAGATCGGGCCGTTTGTCCACCTCGTAGGATTGAACCTAGTTGTATGCGTCGATTGTAAGACAGCTGTCCTGGCCAGCCAAGTAAAGGCACATCTTGTTGATCCCTTGCATCGTCAATCCTTTACACTCAAAGAACGCCGAAACATCAGTAACCAGATTCTGGAGATACCGAATATCATCAAGGATGCGGTTGACTTAGAGCACTGGCAGTTTCCACCCCCGGATACAGAGCCAATACCATATCTCGAACCGCCGCGGCATGGTGGGCTAGGCTGCAATTCTTGTCAATACATTGGACGAGATCTCCGCCGGATGCGAGAACACTACCGGACAAAACATAGTGATGTTCTAGTGGGGAATAATTCAATAGACTTAAGCATGCTAGACAAACAGTCACACCTATGGAGAGGTGATGTGACCTATCAGCGCATGTTCAAATGCGGTCACAAAAGTTCATGGTTTGAGGTTGTTCGGGCTAAGGACTAGGTATTCAAGAGCTTCCATTCTCTGCTCCATCAATTAGCAAATCATTTTTACATAATACCTATATATGGCAGGTTGGCGGCAGCGTTGCGGGATCAAAGCTCGTATATAGGAATATGACGATTAGGAACGTGGATAATAATTGACAGCACAAAAAGATCCAAAGAAATAGAATAATATTGCAAGACGGAAGCAAATGGGGTTAACGCATCAGACGGCTTCAATATACTATCGATGTCTATCAGCTCATAGATACCATCATGAGCTATCCCATACACTTACTACACTTGCGACCTTTTCATCGCTGGTAATATGAGACTATTGTAACATAAGTCAGGAGTACCATCTCTCTGCGTGGTAAGGCATATAGATTTCCAAATAATGAAACACTCAGGATCGAATTCTGGCTGACTACTTGACTTCATTTCCTGTAAGGATAAAATTTCAAGTACATCAACACCTTCCCGATTGATTCACTAATTAGTGCTCTTAGTGAACCAGGAAGCATACGCTCCCGATGCACATTTACACCCGAACCTCGGTACGTAGGCACAGACTGGCGAAGTAGCTGAGAGGAGCTTTGAGGAGAGAAAGCTTATAGCGCTAGAGACCATCGCCGGGGCTGCTCAGCTCTGGATTGTAAGTATAGCCAAGTCATTAGATACAACTTTGAGTATTGACTTCCTATCCAGCGGCTCAATCAACCAGACGAGGAGGGGGATGATGAGGGGGAAGAGAATGACGAGAAAGATAAAGGAAACTCAGCGGTGTCGGTTTCGAATCCGACTACCGCATGTCAAGGACAAGGATCACGACCACTGTGAATAGCTTGACGGTTGGAATAAACTCTAAACCACGAGCAAAATACTGTTTAGACGATGAGCAGACTAAGCATGAGTATGAAAGGTCATCTCTCATCGCTCCTTTACATTAGAAAATCAAGCGGTCATTTACTCTTGGCTGTCCATGCATGCATGCGGTACCACATGTGCGGTACCACATGAGACCGCATCTTGCTTTGGAGGAACTGAAGCGCATTCTGCTGGTTCGGTGCGAACTCGCTGCTATGACAGCATCTTCCATGCGGCGTCCAGAATTTAAGAAATTTAAGCTGAGGTACAGAGTGCAATTACTGCGGGGCTAAGTGACTATACCGCTAACCCAATTTAACACATTAGCGGCGATTTTGGGGGTTTTACAACAGTCACCTCTATAGCCTGCCATATGCAAATGAGCTTGCACCCGCCCCCATCTTTGCTAAATGTCTTAGCCCCCTATGGTTCAATAGCGCCATTTTATTTTATATGGCATTCTAAATGATTTAGCCCGCAAAATCACTTCTGAATTGCTGATAGTCCTTCGGACTGAATAAATACCGCGGCCATGTTGATTGGCCCTGTCAGGAAGCGGTAGAGGGACCCCTATGACTATCAGTCAAGTCCCTTACTACAGGTTTGAAGTGGTTTTAACAGCTGGTTACCGCCGCAGTCGAAAGGGGGATCTGAAGTGTTCCCCAGGAGAGTTTAATATTAGGTAGGTATACGGTATTTACCCTTCGAGCTGGATATTCAGCCGTTAAGTCCCTTGCCTTGGCAACTTAACGGGTGTTCGAAGTATTTTAAGAGGCATATGGTCAAGAGCACCGACTAGGTCAGTAGCGGCTCTATCCTCGTAGTCAATAGCAAGTTTTTCTTGCAAGAGCTGAAGTGTTTCATCTGTTTCCATCGCCGGCGTCACAAAGACGTTCGTCCGGCCACCTACCAATCTTTCTGTCCAGAAGATACCGGAGCAGTAAGGGACACCATAAATATACAAAGCGTCCCAGGCCCTTGCATAGACCCGTGAATTTTAAAAATTATTACCAAAGGGTACGACAAACTAATAATCCTATAATCAGCGTGTTGAAACGTCTAGAATGGCAGAGGTATGGTTAAAAGGTGGCAATATATTTATCCTAAGGCTCGAGTAGCTTGACGACGGCGCCGTGCCCGTTCCCTGCTGCCCACGATAGCGGTGTCCGACCATTGCTGTCTTGAGACTCTAGATCAGCGCCCCCCTCGATCAGCAGCTCGACCAATTTCTTGCGCCCGTTCCCTGCTGCCCACGATAGCGGCGTCCGACCATTGCTGTCTTGAGGCTCTAGATCAGCGCCCCCCTCGATCAGCAGCTTCACCACCGCGTCGTGCCCGTTCCCTGCTGCCCATAATAGCGATGTCCGACCATTGTTGTCTCCAGACTCTAGGTCAGCGCCCTTCTCGATCAGCAGCTCGACCAATTTTTTGCGCCCGTTCCCTGCTGCCCACGCCAGCGGTGGCCGACCATTGCTGTCTTGAAACTCTAGATCAGCGCCCCCCTCGATCAGCAGCTTCACCACCGCGTAGTGCCCGTTCTCTGCTGCCCACAATAGTGGTGTCCGACCACTGTCATCTTGAGACTCCAGGCCAGCGCCCTTCTCGATCAGCAGCTTCACCACCGCCTTGTGCCCGTTCCCTGCTGCCCACAATAGCGGTGTCCGACCACTGTCATCTTGAGACTCCAGGCCAGCGCCCTTCTCGATCAGCAGCTTCACCACCGCGTAGTGCCCGTTCTCTGCTGCCCACAATAGCGGTAACCGACCAATGTTGTCTTGAGATTCTAGGTCAGCGCCCCCCTCGATCAGCAGCTCGACCACTGCATCGTGCCCGTTCCCTGCTGCCCACGATAGCGGCGTCCGGCCATTTCTGTCTTGAGACTCTAGGTCAGCGCCCTTCTCGAGCAGTAGTTTCACCACTGCCTCGTGCCCTTTCCGTGCTGCCCACAATAGCGGTGTTCGACCAGAATAATTGTCTTGAGACTCTAGCTCAGCGCCCTTCTCGATCAGCAGCTTCACCACCGCCTTGTGCCCGTTCCCTGCTGCCCACAATAGCGATGTCCGACCATTGTTGTCTCCAGACTCTAGATCAGCTCCCTTCTCGAGCAGCAGCTTTACAACCGCGTCTTGCCCGTTCCCTGCTGCCCGCAATAGCGGTGTCAGACCGTTGCAGTCTTGAGATTCTAGGTCAGCAACCTTCCGGATCAGCAGCTCGACCACTACTTCGTGCCCTTTCCCTGCTGCCCACGATAGCGGTGTCCGACCATTGCTGTCTTGAGATTCTAGGTCAGCGCCCTCCTCGATCAGCAGTTCGACAACCGCGTCGTGCCCGTTCCCTGCTGCCCGCAATAGCGGTGTCAGACCGTTGCAGTCTTGAGATTCTAGGTCAGCAACCTTCCGGATCAGCAGCTCGGCCACCGCGTCGTGCCCGTTCCCTGCTGCCCACAATAGCGGTGTCCGACCAGAATAGTTGTCTCGAGACTCTAGATCAACGCCCTCCTCGATCAGCAGCTCGACCACCGCGTCGTGCCCGTTCCCTGCTGCCCACAATAGCGGTGTCCGACCACTGTCATCTTGAGACTCCAGGCCAGCGCCCTTCTCGATCAGCAGCTTCACGACCGTCTCGTGCCCAAACTCTGCCGCGTATGACAGCGGTGTGCGAAAGCTAGTATCTTTGGAATCTGGATCATCTCCATTCTCGAGCAAGGCGATCATAATATCCTTCAGCCCGAAGATCGCTGCAAGATGTACTCCTCGTACCTGCCTCGGAATGCTTTGACTATGGTAGCTGCTGGAGGCCATCAGGGCCTGGCTGGAGCTGGAGACTTTTGCTTCACTAGCGAGAAATTTCAGAATGAACTCTTTTCCCTCTATTGAAGCCGCGAAAGCGTGGTGTCCCCAGTTTCGCGCCGCATAGTCATACAACGGATTCTGCTGCAGTCGCTCCTTAAACCCATGATCCGTGGCACAAATGCCGGCTTCAAATTTTCTAAACGAAAGGTATGTGATACAAGTCCTCGCAATAGCTTCTTGCGCCTTCGGGAACCAATCTTCCTTGGTCCGTTCGAGGTATTCCTGTGTTGTATAGTGGACCAACCGAATGATGTTGCTTTCTTCGTCGACCGTGACCAATCCAGCGCACACGGAAACCATGTCTTCAATCTGTGGCAGGTTCTCTTCGTCAACTTCGGACTCGCCAATCTCGACAGCAAGGGCATGCCGGAGCTCCGTTGTAGTGAGCGGTCGCTTCGCGCAGGTGATCCATGACAGAACCTGCTTGGCAAGCTCTCCGGCGTCTGCCACCTGCCCTTCGATACGTTCCATAGCGCCAGTATATGCATGGTCATACGCTTCACATCCCGTGGCAAGCCTTTTCAAAGCAGTCCGGATGGCCTTTGGTGATCTCTTTCTGAGCAAGGAATTAAAGTGAAGCTGAGCAAGCAAGAACCTAGCGGAGGTCAGCGTATTCCATCTATTTTATAGAACACACATACATTCCATCGACCGACTTAACTATTTCAGTTTTGATTTCCTGCTGAAGGTCCGGATAACATGTGACGAAGGATGGCAGCTGCCACATATGCCCATCCACCCATCTCTCTACATCCTCATCTCTAGCATGGATCTCCAATGATGGGCTCCCATCAAACTCCTCTCTGATCTCCGGGATTAACCTTGAGGTTACAAAGAGGTTTGCTCCTGTCTTCGCCTGGAGGCTGAAGATCTCTGATAGGAATCTTGTCCGGCAACCATCGGATACTTTGCATTCATCAAGTGCGTCGACGACAATGAAGACTCTTGGATATATGGCGACGACGGACTGGAGAGCTCTTGAGATTTGGTCAAATGATGGTTGCGTCCGCGTCCCTTTATTGTTATGGTGGTTATAGAGCTTTCTCAGGCCGTCCGGTAGGGAAGACAGTCCCCAGCTGAGCTGCCTTAGCAAACTTGCGAGTAAGTCTTCAGCCTTCTGTTCGTTTTGGCGTCGGAAGTTGCAATAGAGGTATGTAATGCCAACGTTCCTATCATTCTCGAACTTGGTATTAAGATCGTCGATAACGATAGATGTGAGCATTGTCTTCCCTGCCCCAGGAATGCCTTGACAGAACAATGTCTGCTTGTCGGTCTTTAGCCAAGCCTGGTACTCCACCGAGTCTAGGAGCCATTGACCAGTGCCCAATTGTCGTTTCTTAATATAGTCACTATGCTGAGGTCCATAGTCAATCGGCGTGAGCCAGTTGAGGATCGCATTGTCTTCATCTTTTTCCAACTGGGATTTCATCTTCGATACATTATCATGAACTGCATCTAGTATTAGAAACATGCTACCAGCTCAACGCAGAGGCCCAAAAATAACTAACCTTGGGTAAGTATCTCCTTTGCTGGGCGCTCTCCGTCAAGTTCTCTTGGCTGTACATATTCCAAAAGTTCCTTCGCAAACGCCGCGGCCACAGCCGCAGCATGCTCCTGCCAATCTTCGTTCTTGTGTGAGTCCGCGTAGTCGCAGATACCTCGGATGACGATGCAAGGGAAGTCGTTCATCAGTCCCGCTGCTTCCATTTCGACGCAGAGAACATTACCGCCAAGATCCTTGTTGAGTTGACCTCGGAAGACGGCATCCTTAATCACCCGGTTACCGGATGCGATTAGGCCGTAGTGCACAAGCATATCTCTAGACTTCCTCTTAATGATCTTCGTCCTATCGCAGAACCGGCAACTCTTTCCTTCATCTTCCTGGTCTTCATTCTCCGGGATGGTACCACGATATGCGCTGCTCTCGCTGACGTGGCCGTAGTCTGGTCGAAACAGTACGTCCTCCAGTGATGCAGTCCTGGTATACTTCGGTACCAGCCTTGGCCAGTTCTTTTTCAGATCGTCCAGATACTGAGGTATCTTAGGTCCATTCATTTCATGCTCTGTCTTCAATAATGCCAATGCTGTCAGTAATGCGCTTGGTGGATTGTTTAGCGCACCGGTTCGCTTCAGCTTGCCGCATTCTTCCGCCTTGCCAAGGTCCCACTGGACTACTCCAGGAAACTGATCTATCGGCGTACTGACGACGACGTCGCCGAGCCTGACTTTCGGAGGAATACCACCACCAATACCAACCATCAAGCCGAATTTGATAGATGGGAAAGTGGAAATCATCCGAGTTGCAACGGTTGCTGATGAGCTGTTCCCAACCATGCCAAATGGCAGGCAAGCTATAACAACATTATGATTGCCGACGGACCCGAGAGTGTATGTGTTGTGGTCATTTGACGGCTTTGGGAGAGGGGCGTGTTTTTGATCCAGCATGGCAATCGCCGCGGTCTGCTCCTTTGGGAGCGCGCAGACCCACCCCACATTATAGTCATTATAATTCAGAGGCTTCGAAGTCGTACCCGAAATCATCGCGAAAGGATTCGATGGTGTTCCAGGGCTCGATGGCGAGTGGATACGCTCAAACCTGGAATCAAGTTAGGCTGTCGCTCGTTGTATCAGAAGAAAGACTTACCTAGTACTCCTCCGCGAGGCGAGATGATTCGACAATGGCGAGATTCTTGTGGGTGGAAGACGACTGGATGTCCGTGCAGCCATGATCTCGGTGATCATAGATAACTGTTTTAGACCGTATGTTCGCTGTTGGTGCTTTATTAGGATTCCTTCTCAAGCCTCACCGAAGTTGCCGGGAGTTGACGACCCCATTTGACGGCATTTGGAAGTGAGGGGAAAATATGGTTGTTGGGCAGAGCTGAAAACTGCCTGAAGCAGCCGCCCACGTGGCTGGAGTGTATTCCAGCTAAACCTTGAATGCCACGTCATGGTGTCTTTCCTGCCGGCAGGCGTCATCCGCTTTCTCACGGAACTGTCCAGAACCTCACTATGCGGTCCAGCAACTTATTGACCTGACGGAGGGAAACCGTGAGATGATCGAGACAGTCGCACAATCCTTCACAGCAACGTCAAGACCTAGGGGCGTTTATATTCACGTTGATTCATCGCACGCGTTAAACTACTGGTGCCAAGTACACCACGTGGTAAGGGGTGGGCTGGCAGGTGATTTGGGCCGTTAAGACGTGACGTGCCAATGCGCGCCGCGCCGAAGTTGATCTCGCAAAGTTCGGGCCGCGCCGTTTGCGGGGGCTGTGATTTGACTTTGCCGCATCGACCATTATGAGACGTCAGCGCCCCATCCTCGTCCTCGTGAGCCATAGAGACTGATACCGCACCTGTACTCTCGTGCTAAGCGTATTAACTTCCCAACAGCGCTGTTACTCAGCCAAATGAGCTGCCGCGCTGTGTTGAGGCTCCGTTGACCGCCCGGCCTGGCCTACGCGGGGCGCTCTTCGCCTCTTCCTCACCGTGCGAATCAGGTTCGCTACTGTGTCGAAGATCAGCCAATCGCGCGAGGCGTCTAATAGTCGGACGGGTACCCGTCCCAATTACTGTATTCGGTATCGCCCACCTCCGTTGTCGGACTTGCCATCGCGCCGTGTTCAACTACACCTGAAGTTTCCAAACACAACGTCTTAGGTAACAGTCCTCAGTAATTCCTGGAATACAGTCGTGCTTTTTTTCTCTCCTTTTAGATTTGTAGAGTTGAAACCAATGAATGGTCTTCGATAAGCTTGAACAGTATTACGGCTGAACTATCCCTTTGAGCGGTACAGCCCTTCAGGAGGTCGCTTGCCCCACTTTACTTAGTCACAAGGTTAGTACGTGCGGGGTACCGGAAGTTCGTGAGATATTCAATTTTTACAAAATACCACCAAAAAGTCATGCTAATTGATATCTATTAAAACGATAAATTCCCCATTAATTCTTAATGAAATACAAGTTAAGGAATATGACTTCGATATCATAGCTTTCACACACATACCATAGCAAAGGGGCATAGGCCCTGCCGGAAGAAGCCGGTGGCCACAACTTCATCCCTTTCAACGTAGAAGATCGTGACTTTCACATCAATACTGCCCCTAATACCACTCGAGCTATTCCAGCTTTTTACACTTATATCCCTCGTACAGCCATAGGTCTACTACAGTGAAAGCTAGGTCTCTTATCTTCTACAAATTGGCGTTATTGATAGCTATCAGGCTTTTCAACAAATAAATGAAATCAAATAAATCCAAATAAATCCAAATCAAATCAAATTGCGGGAGCCGAATTTATTTGGATATCTGGATTCATTTGGATTGAAGCACTGACCAATCATTGCTGGTATTGTAACGCCAGGTTGACCCACTCCCGCCCAACGCGTACCTTAAAGTTATTGCGTCCGTCGCGTTTCGGGTTGCCTGACGAAGCCACCTGCCCCCACACCCTTAGTGCACCATACCAAAATCAATTCTACGTAGAATTCATTTGTTTTATGCCAAACAACCCAGGGTAGAATTGATTTTTACAGGGGAGTAGAATTTAATTTCTAGACCCACCTAACAAGGGAGCAGGCTTGAATTACGCAGGGGTAGGCTTTATTTATGCTAGGGGTAGACTTGATTTAATCCAGGGTCAATAATTAAATTAATTACAAGACGCGTAGCTGGTGAGAGGACGCGAATACGCGTGATTGACGGCATATATTAACTAGCCATAACCTTTTAGATGGTTCATAGAGATCCTCCCACTTCACCAAGTCCTGCATATACCCAATCGCTATGTAACACGTTTCTTTCCAATGAAGACAATGGGCCATAGTAAGCAATCTCAATCATCCAACCCAATCGACCCATTCGTTATTCTTCCAGAATATCAACTGCTAGTATGCAAGTTATGCGGATTTGCAGCCCTCCCCAACGAGGCCAATACACACCTCAGGACGAAACATAACGACATTGCTCTGGAATGCCGGCATAGACTGGTAGAGAAGGTCAAAGCAATCCCAAATCTTCTCCAAGACCAGTCTAAGCTTCGACTACCACGCATACCGATTAAACCGATTTCTTGCCTTGCTGCACCGAGATTGGACGGGCTAAAGTGCCGGAAATGTGGCCGTATGTTCCGGCAAGTCCAAAAGATGGGCCGTCATTGTATGGAGGAGCACCTGTGGAAAAACCCAAGAGGAAGAGGAAGGCCGATATCAGGTCTGGAGTCATCTGCTGAATTACCATGGATCGAGGGCGTTGCCTGTCAACGGTTCTTCCCTTGGGAAGGTAGTAGATGGTTCGAGGTCCTTCGAGAAACTGGAAAATCGAAGAAGGGAGTGAGACTTGCAAAATCATCTCGGCCTGATATGAGCCAAAATATCCGAAGTCTGAACTGTGAGGCGCGTGCCCATCTAAGTGATGTATTAGAGCGACAGGAGAAGTATTTTGACCTGATGAATCAGCCACACATGAGTGCCAAGGACGTGGGCAGTGATGCTCTTGCATCTACCGGCCTATGGCCAGAGAGAACTCAATGGCGGGTCATCTTTGAGAACGCTCGACGTGATATCCTACGAGCAATGACGCGGTTACCAGATCGACATTCATTGATGTCAGACTATGTTATGGCGCAAGGGTGCAGGCAAGGGGATTTGTGTATTAGGAGCTCCTACGTGGATGAACAGAAAATATCGTGTACCATGAGGGCATTAGACTTGGTGATAGATCGCTGCGAGAACACAGTCCGTTACACCAGTCGCACCCTCTTATGCTGGCTTTCGAGTCCGAAGCTTCATGTCTATCGCGAAACTCCATTCTGTCTTGTGGCGGAGAAGAGCAGCGAAACTCGATATAGGGTGCTTCAGAAACGTTTTCTTGCATTCGTCATCCGACTTCATAGGATGTCGAATGATCTGCAAGGAGAAGTGGCGAACTTTCAGTTAAATACGGTGCTTTCTGAGAGCCTGGAACGTTTATGGAGTCATGAAGTTTGGAATATGTTCGATGTATCTCGGGGACTGTGGCCCGATCTTGGGAACTACCTCTGCGTTGAAGAGACTTCTATGGCCCTGAATGAGGGTCGATCTAATTCGGCTGAGAACGAGGATGAGGAGAGAACAGGCAATAACGATGAGGATGATCTCGACCCAGAAGAGGAGGATGATGATGAGGGTGATGGGGGCTGGGATTCAGAAGACGATGACCTTGACCATGATGACTCTACATATGGCAGCGATCAGGCCGAGTTCAGCCAAGAAGCCCATCCAGAACTACGGGTTCAAGCGGATGGTGAGCTCGATATTGCGGCCTTCGATGATTTCCTGGAGCTGCTCTATGAGGTTTGCCTTACTCTGTGTACGGAGACCTTCATTGCTGGGCAGCCCGGCCAGGGCTGCCGTCAGATCAATCAAATCAGATTAGGACCCAAATCTGATCTGAACTGATAAATCACCATTCGAATCTGATCTGATTTGATTGATTGATTGATATCTGA